>BCLG01001113.1:33646-50046 GCA_001602295.1 Zoysia matrella | reverse complement strand
CTAGGGACGGCCGGGGAAGAGGCGGGTCGAGGTTGAGCTAGGGGCGGTGGTCGCCATCGTGGGAGCGGAGGCAGGGGCTAGGGGCGGCCGGGTCGAGATTGAGCCAGGGGCGGCGGTGGCCGGCGTGGGAGCAGAGGCGGGGGCTAGGGGCGGCCGGGTCGAGGTGGGTCGAGGTTGAGCCGGGGGTGGCGGTGGCCGGCATGGGAGCGGAGGGCGGAGGTGGGGGCTAGGGGCGGCCGAGGAAGAGGCAGATCGAGGCTAGAGGGTGGCAGCGACGGGTGGGAGCGGAGGGCGGAGGCGGGGGCGAGGCTGTTCAAGCGTGACCCGAAGATGGTTTACTGACGCTCCTTAGGCAAAGGAGCGACAACAAAGATATAATAATATAGTTTATAAAGAAAATTAAATAGTAAACTTCGTATAATCTTAGGTTTTGCGATATATTTCTGTATTTTGGCTTGGGTCACTTAGCCCGGATTACTTGATCATAATATTTCAAAAAATCTCACCCTTATTAAAAATAATGTGAATGCTATATGTGGATGTCACCTTCGTATTAATTTGGGAGATCCCCTGCTAACATCTCATTCAATGATTTCAATTATTTGAATTAATCAAAATCCATACATCATGGAAAAATAAAGTTAGAATTCACATATAATATTCAAAGTTATTTCATGATAATCCAAAATATCTAGAATTTTGTGAAGCAAGGACCATAACACGCCAGCTTTTATGAAAATTTACTCAAAATTAAAAGTTGTCAAGACACATTAACATTTCGTTGCATCTTGGAAAAATAAAAACATATAATTGTTGCACTTCAATAAAAATTGAAATATACAAATGCACTAATGATTCTAAATTGAATCAAAACAGTATGGATATATATCTGCCCTTAGTGACATCATATTTCCCATGCATGCATGTATGCTTCTGAAGGCCTGAACAAATATGTCATTAGATAGCTAGATAAATAGATATCCGTATTTTCTGATAGACAATCAAAATATACAAATATGCCGTGCACAATAAATAAAATGACACCTCTAAAGACGTTGAACCAAAATTTTAATGGTATATCAATTTGAATGAAGGATATGGTAGCGAAGTTGTCCACATGCATATCCATGTGAATTGTTTAGATGAGTGAATCTTCAACTTCGACATCTCGACCCATGGCCTCACACTCATTAACTATTTGAATTATCATGGGTGATAGATTGATCAGGTAGCACTATAAATCTACACATAGGACACATCCTTCTCCTTACTGATCCTTAGATAGGTTCATAGATCGGGCCCTATTCCTTTGCAGAAGGAGCAGTAGTAGTCCCTACATACTTTGACACGATGGTTGCAACTATGGTGTCTTCCTCCACCATTTACATGATGGTACTCCTATATGCAGCAGCACAAGCAGTCTAAGTCCCCAACAGCGAAGAGCACAAGGGTATCCATGACCTAGTGACACAGACATGCAAAAATGTATCATTGATGTACGATTCGAAAGATTTTAATTATGTCACCCAGGAGTTTTGTGAGTCAGCTCTTCGCTCGGACAAGTGTAGCATGGTTGCCAGGCACGCGCGTGATCTAGTGCTCATTGCCATTGATCTTCTCCAGCATAACGCTGCAAAAGCAGAAGCCATGGTCAATGGTACAAACGAGCAGAAGAGCCATAGTTCAGGCACAACACTAGCCCTCCAGTACTGTTGTTTTGACTACAACACCGTAGTAAACACAGTTCCAGTGTGTCGCAAGATGGTCCAAGAGTACAAGCCCAATGCAAGCCCCTGGCTGGACACCGACTACTCCGATTGTGCGCTGAGGCTCAAGGAGACAGCCCTTGACTGTTATGACTTGGTCTTGTACACTAAGGTAGATGAACATGTGAGGAAGATGGTGCGGAATGAGGTGATAGAGATCTACCATCATGCCGCACTTGTCGAAGCCATGATGTATGTAATGATTCTCGGTCCTGAAGATTAAGCAATAGGTAGGGCTTCGTCCGACCAAAGCAACCTATGCTATGTAAATAAAATAGCGACCAAGTCTTGCCCAAATGTAAGACAGTCATGATGCAGAGATGTTTCTTCAGAAAAGTTCTCTTTGCTGGATCGGAGAGAAGTTTAATCAAGATCATTGTCAGAACCAGCAATGGACAACGTGGAGGTTCTTAATTTGCTGGACAGCTGTCCCACTTTTTTGGGAAATACAAGGAGATAGTTTTCAGTAGGCTAAGGCACTTGTCTGCCAGAATATGTAACCTTCGGTGGCAATACTAGCAATTGACAAAATATTATTTCTAGCAATCAAAGAAGATAATAAGATATCAACTTAAACACCTTGAACATATTCCGATTTACTACTCATACACTTCATTTGGAGGACAGATGTGTGACACCCCAGGTGTCAAATTGAACTCCTTTGTACCTTGTCACCCTGCCATGTCAAGAATGAAAGAATCCAACTTTTTTATTAATTGTATCCATTTGAATGATTCAAATAATTAGCAAAATTAAGGTATGTACCTTGTGAAGAAACTTCAAAATGTTCTATGCCAAGGGAGAATGTTGTTGATTTGTCTAAGCTTTTATCTTAGTATCACCCCAAAAATTGCCATAAATATTTAAGCTTTATAAGTATTTTTCTAGCATCCGCCAAGAGACTTCAGTTATAATCAAATAAAATCGATAAAATTTAGAAATCATTTGGACCCACCCATCAGCCTAACAAGACGTCAATGCGGGCGGCACGCACCACGTGGCCATCGATCTACTGGCAGGATCTCGTATGGCACACCCGTGTGATCTTTCGCGTGGCTTCAACCATTTTTAGCTTTAGAATCTTTGACAATTCGTTATAAATTGTAGAGAAATTGGAACAACCAAAACAAAATTTGTTGGAATCCTTGTACCCAGATTTACACAATGCATACGTTTATTGTGACTTCAGCTCAAATTGTTAATAAATATAATTCAGAGATATAATAACCAAGATAAATTCATATCTGCAATTCTGGTCATACATAAATTATTAAATTTGGAGAGAATGCATATCATGGCATACCAGAAATACTATATAATGGCGAAATTTGGATTAAACTCACAAAGTTGGGGTAAACCATATGACTGCAAAACTATATGAAAACATAATAATCTAAGCAAAACCAAGGTCTAAAGAAAGCGGTTACTATTTATATAGAGTGTAAGGATCAAGGACATAGGAGAAGGGGGAGGTTGAATCGGTGGACTTATAGAATTTAATTCGCTACAAACTTAAACTATGAGACTCAAAATCACAACAAGAGCAACCTACACAAATCTAGTAGGCCAAGGCCCCTAACAATGCTACTGATAAAATAAAAGCAACAAGCAAGCACTTGCACGATAGCCATCAAGAGAAATTGTAAAGCAACCTAAGACTCTACTCAGCAATATAAAATGCAGAAAGTAAAGAGAGAGAGAGTCAAAAGAATGCTCAGTGATTTTTTTCGGGGTCTCAGAGGGTTGGCGCCTTCCTCTAATCCTCGTTGGTCCAATCCTGTCGAAGTCTTGGTCCCTCCTGCTGTTTTCGAAACTGTGCTCCCAAAGGTATGCTCTACTTACCGGAGTAAAGTCACCAGCGGCCCGGCTGTCACACACAATACCCTCGCGCTAGAGCAGGTCTCCAAGGCTCCGAGCGCTCTCTCTTGGTATCCCTTTCGAGCGAGAGCCTCAAAACCGCTCACAAACTTGGCGTCATCTTTCACAATCTCCTCGGAAGCTCGAACACCGACTCTTAGCCGGTCTATGCTACCAAACCAAGAGTAATAAGCAAAGATCACTCCTTTCAAAGCCTCACAAGCTCTAGAAGTGTATGAATGCTCCTACTACATTCCTACTAGCGCCAAAGATCTCTAATCTTACGTTGTGCTCTCTTCATGGTGTCCCTTGGTCTCTCACAAGTTTGCTCCAGTAATTCAGACCTTAGACACACAGAAAACGTCCCCCTCCACGGTTTAAATAGGCTCCAAACTTAGAAACAACCGTTGAAACATGATGTCATAAAGCTGACTGCTTTTGCCAGTCACCGGAATTGTCCTATAACTTCTCCCACCGGACTGTCCGGTGACTCCTTCTGTCAGCAGACCAGGGTAACACCTTCTCTGTAATCCATTTCATATGTCACTGGACTGTCTAGTGCATACCTTCAGCGGACTGTCCGGTGACTCTCACTTTTGGACGTTCAGAGACACCTTTTTTGGACTTCATCTTCAGACTCAGCGGACTGTCCGGTCATTGGCTTACTGGACTGTCCGATGACTTTTTCTTCTGGAATCCAGAGAGCACCTCTCTGTGGACCGGCTTCTTCTCGCTCACCGGACTGTCCAGTGACACTTCTGCAACTACGTTCATCTTCGACTTGACTTCGGCTTTGCTTGCTTCGCTTCCTTTGCCATCTTCAGTGCTTTCTGAAGTAACTAAGGGCATTCATACCCTCTATCACTTGTATGATTTGAGAACGAATGTCTTGACCCCCTTAATAGTATCGATAATCCAATGGACTCTGTAGCTAGTCCTTAGCCTTGATCCACCGAAGCTTGGAACTTCTCTTCTTAGGATCATCCTTGTCATCCACCGAGGATGCCCACCATATTGTAGTAGAAAAACAGGGTGGTACCTACAATCACAGCCGTTACCTATGGTGTTCATTCAATCAGTAGAATCAATTCATACCTTTTAGGGGGCTTCAAAAGTCAAGAAGCTTGCATAGAGGTTAGGGTGTTCTTAGGGGGCAAATCTTAATACCAATGGGCCTAGAAAAGATACACAACCCAAGGGCCAAAAGATGGTGTCACCAGGGTAGTTTTTGAACGTCATCTTGTTTTGACGATCCTCGATGACTCCGGTCGAATTTTGAGATGAGACCAGTGCCATTGGAAATATTATTTTTTTAGGTTTCCATACATATCTAGAACATCAAAAATGGATCCCGGATGCAACTTAAGAGTCTATTTTAGTGCGGACTGCTCCTATAACCCGAGGATAATTTGATTCCGAGTTGAATTAAATCTCCTCTAGGATTGAACGTGCCTTGCTGGTCTTGAGCATCTCCAAATTTTTCTTCATGCTTCTCTTGATCCTGTCCAATGTTCATAATCATGATGGATCATTAAGTATCAATCTATTCTCAAAAAAAGGAAAACATTATTTAGGAATGAGCTCACCTCTAAGTTTCAATTGTTGTGCAGAGCTCTTGTGATTGAACCATCGATAGTAGTTAGAGGAGTGTTTATGTATCTAATGAGAGGATATCCTCATCCCAAGGTCCATGGAGCCAATGACCGAGTCCACGCCATTCCTTTAGAAAGAAAATCCGCAAATCTTCCTGAAAACCCCCTTGACTTTGAACTATTATGCAATCAGTCCAAAACATCTTACATAGAACTCCCATACTTTCATATAATTACAGTTTGATCCCAAGAACTCTTCTATTATTTACGTGTAAGGCCTTGGAATCTTGTAGTCATCGCAATTAAGCTCCTGCATCTTCAATTCAACCTAGCTTTTTACTCGTAACTCCGATTTGGCTGATTCTTGCGCTCATGAAATTTACTCAAAATTAAAAGTTGTCAAGACACATTAACATTTCATTCCATCTTGGTGAAATAAAAAATGTATCATTGTTGCACTTCAATAAAAATTGAAATATACTAATGCACTAATTATTCTACATTGAATCTCAACAGTATGGATATATATGTGGCCTTAGTGACATCATATTTCCCATGCATGCATGCTTCTGAAGGGCTGAACAAATATGTCATTAGAGAAGGAGAGAGAGAGAGACCAAATTATTCGTGGCGATATCCGAATTTTCTTATATACAATCAAAATATACAGATATGCCGTGCACAATAAATAAAATGGCACCTAACACTGAGGACATTGAACCAAAATTTTAATGGTATATCAGTTTGAATGAAGGATATGGTAGCGAAGTTGTTCACATGCATATACATTTGAATTGTTTAACACTAAATGAGTTGATCTTCAACTTCGACATCTCGACCCATGGCCTCACACTCATTAACTATTTGAATTATCATGGGTGATGGATTGATCAGGTAGCACTATAAATCTACACATAGGCCACATGGTTCTCTTTTTACTGATCCTTAGATAGGTTCATAGATCTGGTCCTATTTCTTTGCAGAAGGAGCAGTAGTAGTTCCTCCTGACTTGATCCCAGAACGTGCCGTGTCTATGGTACGAAAAGTTCAGACATGTTTTTGCTTACTGTCCCTCCTCACAAAGAATTACTCTGTCCGTTCTTTAATTGATATCCGTTGACTTTCAACATCAATTTTGACTATTTGTCTTATTAAAAAAATTAGTTTAAATGTGTAAAATTTTAAGTTGTGATTCAAATAACTCTAATGATAAATGAATCTATAACAAAATATATGATATTTATTAAAATTTTTTGAATAAGATGAATGGTCAAAGTTGGAGCTAGAAGTCAACAGCGACAACAATTAAAGAACGGAGAGAGTACATTTTATCAAAGTCAAGCTTCTAAACTGACTAATAATATCTTAGCAAATTAGTTTAAGAGTTACATACTCCGTTTCATTCTTAAATTGCTTTCACTGTTGATTTTTAACATCTTTAATCATACTTCCTCTGTTCTTAAATCGTTGTCGCCGTTGGCTTTTAACATCAAATTTTACTATTCACTTTATTAAAAAAGTTTAATAAATATCATATATATTTTTATAATTTGCCTTGCCACTAAAGTTATTTGAATCACAACTTATAATTTTACACATTTAAATTAATTTTTGAACATAACAAAGTCGAGTATAAAGTTGTTACAATATAATTTTAAAGTTGCTACCTTACCTGTGGTAAAAAAATGGACATGTAACCACTACATCTTTTTGCGGCGATACAACCCCATTTTTGCTATGAAAATCTAAACTATCTCAACACTAGATATTTGTGGCAACAAATTTGACATATAGCCACTCCACCTATTCTCGTGGCAATAGCATCAACTTTTTGCAACGTAAAGTTGAGACTATCACAAGGTTATAAATTTATCATGTTGCCGCGTAGTTCTTTTTTTGTGGAAATAAAACTAACTTATGCCACAAGTTGTCGTGCTTGTCACAAAACAAATAATCTGCGGCAAAAACACCCATATATCGCAACAAACGTTAAGACTGTCACAACGCTAAATAAAATAGGGGCAATATCATCCACCTATTGCCACAATTTGTGAAATGATTGTAAATCACAAACCTATTGCAACATATCATAGACCTATGGAAAATAAAGTAGCAAGATATCAAAACAATTGTTGTTTTGTTCAAATTGTATGCACAAAGGACCAGTCGGTTTGATCCTCTGACTAATTTCCATATTGAGAATCATTTGATCTACCATACTTGCCAATCCATCACACATGAGAATTTAAATAGCTGATGCAAGTATGGTCACCAATCAAATATTTAAAAGTTGAAGATTCATTCAATTAGTATATCGATTAGGTGGGTCATATGGGTACACTTATCAAACTGTTGGGTTTCCTGTCCCTACTTGATCAATCTCACACGTGACAATTCAAATATTAGTGCTTGTGAATCCATGGATCAAGTTATCAACGAAGATCCACCCATTTAGTGTCGATATGTCATAAAGATACATATGTCAATAGTTTCGGCTCCTATGTAAGATGGATATACCAAAAAAATTCCGAATGAATTTCCTCAATAAATAATCACATATATACAATGCATGTACTACCGGTAGTTGTAGTAGTAGTATATATCGTATGTGAGTTCCATTTTATTTATGATTCATGCTATATACCTTCATATTTTGTCCGTAGGAGCATTAGGATTTCCGCATGAACCATTGGGCTGCTTCCCTTTAATGCTATATTTAATGGAGGCCCCCATGAGCATGCATGTGTAGAATTCCAGCCAAAAAGAAAAGGGTCAGTACTGTAGCCAGAGTACTGCAGCTGCGTGTCACTGTAGCACACGAGCTACTGTATGGACGGGTATCGCTAGTTCAGGGAGATGAGATGGAGACGAATTAAAAAACTCAGGCTTTGGAATATAAGTAATAACTCGGTTAATTTTTTTACGCGAAGCGAGGACGAAAAGGCAAGCAGTTATTCTGCGAGGTGGGACCTGCAGGGGTGCGAGAGGGTCTGGAGTCGTATTCCGAGCTCGAGATATTACAGAATGATATTAAAGCTGACTCTTGTGGTTTCACGGGCGTATACGTGACAAGGCGTGGATACGGTGTGCATGGCGCACGGGCCCAGCGTGGTCACGGTATGATATAAATGCCGGCACTAGACGTACACGTGGTCAAGAGAGGTCATCCTGAACATCTGTCTCGTCGGGACAAATTAGTCCGCTCCTCAATAAGAATGTTTGAGTCCTAACAGGGGAATGTAGAATCCCAGCCAAAAAGAAAGGGCCCAGTACTGTATGCAGTGTACTGCAGCTGAGCGACACTGTAGCACGCGAGCTACTGTAGCATTTGGACTTAGTCTGTACCGTTAGTTCAGGGAGATAGAGAACAATTTAAAAACCCGGCTTTAAAATGCAGTAATAACTCGAGTTAACCCTTTTACGTAAAGCGAGGACGAAAACGTAAGCAATTATTTTGTTAGGTGAGACCCGCGCGGGGTGCGAGCGGGTCTGAAGCCGTATTTCGGGCCCGAGATGTTACAGAGCATGCAAGGTGGGAGATGAGCCAGATCATTGAGGCCGCATGTATATCTTTATGATTGATTCCATCTATCTAAAGTATGGTTGGCAATTTCCTTCTCGCAAAAAATGATATGAACTTTTTCCTTCAATAAGAAAGATATAACAATATAGTTCATAGAGAAAATTAAAGAGTAAACTTCATATAATCCTTGGCTTTGCCATATCCTTCTCACAATACCGCAAGTATTTTGGCTTGGGTCACTTGGCCCGGATTATTTGGTCATAATATTTCGAAAAACCTCACCCTTATCAAAATAATGTGAATGGTACATGTGGATGTCACTTTCATATAAATTTGGGAGATCCCGTGCTAGCCTCTCATTCAATGATTTCACTTATTTGAATTAATCAAAATCCATGCATCTTGGAAACATAAAGTTAGAATTCACATGTAATATTCAAAGTTATTTCATGATAATCCAAAATATCTAGGGTTTTGTGAAGCAAGGACCATAACACCCCAGCTTTTATGAAAATTTACTCGAAATTAAAAGTTGTCAAGACACATTAACATTTTGTTGCATTTTGGTGAAATAAAAACATATCATTGTTGCACTTCAATAAAAATTGAAAAATACAAATGCACTAATGATTCTAAATTGAATCACAATAGTATGCATATATATATGTGGCCTTAGTGACATCATATTTCCCATGCATTGATGCATGCTTCTGAAGGCCTAAACAAATATTTCAATATATATATATATATAGGCCATAGAATTCTTATTCTGTAGCTAGACTGGTTTGATCGAATCAGGTTCTTGATACCTGATCAACTACTGTGTGCGTTTTGATGGATCGAATCAAATTCTCGCCCATGTGCGTCACGCCCTCAACAAAAATCCCATCCCCACGCCAGGGATTGGAAACAAATATCCTAAATTCTTGCCAACAGAATTCTCAGCCAATCGCAATATCTTGGTGACGGCAGCTCATTCTTTATCTTCGACCCTATCCCATATATTGGAGCACCGCCTCGCCACCTGATAAACTTTCCAACATCTCATCCCCAACGCGCCGCCTCATCCCGGATGCACTGAGCCGCGTCGCCATTCTCAAATTCCTGAATGCTGCCTGAACGACTCTCCGCGACGCGCATTTGGCTAGTTGGCAACTGCATCTTCTTCTCGACAGAAGCTCCCTCTCCGTGCCCGCACCGCCGGCCGCTGCACCGTGCTTCTTCTGGTCAGGTACGGCACCCACTGGACCGCGGATTCTACCTGTATGCCGCAAAGTTACATCCCTTTCCAATATCCCGTCAGTAATTTTGATTTCATCATTGCACTAATCCAACGCTGGCTTTGTTGTATTTTCATCCTTCTATGCAATTAATTTCTCGTTCCTCAATGCACGTGTTTCTCTCACCATTCAGGATTCGTACATCCAACAACCGGGAGGGTGGCTGCATTGCATTAATCAAAACTGAATACTACGCTTCGACGAGATTGAATACGCACGTATGACGGCCGTGACGGGGTGCTGTTCTTCTTCCTCGTCGATGGTATTTCGCCGAGGCCAGGGATTTCGCAGAGGCGTCCATCTGGGCGCAGCTCC
Source organism: Zoysia matrella (assembly GCA_001602295.1). Classification (NCBI taxonomy): domain Eukaryota; kingdom Viridiplantae; phylum Streptophyta; class Magnoliopsida; order Poales; family Poaceae; genus Zoysia; species Zoysia matrella. Next base: position 39,713 of record BCLG01001113.1, on the reverse strand, counting down.
TGCATAGCTCCGCCGCAGCTTGGCTCCTGGGAAAGTTGCTGTACCTGATCCCAGCGTACGCTTGCCTCGGCCACTTCGACGAGTTCCACCTCGCCATGCGGAGCTCTCCGCGTGCGCACCCACATCGACGCGCGGGCTCTAGCCGCTCGTCGTCTCCTGCTTCGGCGCATGACTCTACCCACACGCGGCGTCGCGCCGGACCTCATCATGCACGGCTGCTACGTCCGCTCGTATCTGGACTCTGCAGCGCCGGCTCACCCGGAACTTGAAGTTCGCGTTCGAAACGCTCGACGGCAACGTTGAAAGCCTGAACCCGTCATGGCCATGGACAACATTGTCTTCCAGGCCTTTGATAATTAATGAAGGTGGCTTTCCCGCTAGCTCCGAGGCATTGCTGGAGTCGACCAGCGGGAAGCGGCGGCGGACGTATGCTCGGTGTTTTGCTCAGGAAACAACATAGAAGAAACCAAGTCATTTGGATCTACTGATACTAACCAGTTCATAAGTCGAGTTGAATTGCTAGAATGTACATTGTAAAGTGATGAAAAAGTGATTGTAATCCCATCTACCAAAAAATTGGTAGGATCATACTAACACTGGTTTATGTTCTCTCAAAAAATCAACCTGTGTTTGCATGATATTTTTGCACATTGACTCTTACACTTAGTGTTTATAAAAAAGTTCTAAACCAGTTACATGTTCTTCTCAAATAATGTCAATTTTTCACATTCTTGCAGATTAATGTAATACATTGTGCTTCTTTTTTTTCTTTTCAGCTAACTTTGAGCATAGTGGCACTTTGAATTACTCAAAATCACCTGATGCTTCACAGGGATCTGTTGTTGTTTCCACAGTGTCACCTTCCTCTTGTGGCTCTGTTCCTTCTAGAAAAGATGACATTTATGTCGTTAAAGTAGGACCTAGATTCTGAAAAAAAATCCTAAGAGATCTCATGTGTATAATTGTCATTATCTGTGAACTATTCTTCCAGTGTTAGATGCTTCATATCCTGCAGATGCTGAACTTTCAAACATAATATCAGATTTATTGGCATGGTTTACGCAGAATTCTCTCTGTTAAGTGTGCAAACAATTATCCCCTCCGGTTTTAAATTATTGACACCGTTGACTTCTAATGTCAATTTTGACCATTCGTCTTGTTCAAAAAATTTATTCAAATGTGTAAAATTTTGTTATTATTTAATTTATCATTGGTGGAATTTAAATCACGACTAATAATTTTACACATTTGAACAATTTTTTTGAATAAGATGAATGGTCAAAGTTGATGTTAAAAGTCAACGGTGTCAATAATTTAAAACCAGAGGAAGTACTATATAGGTAATTGTCATCCTTCTCTGATTAGCTTTCACTTGATGCTTCATATCATGCAGCCGCTTTGACTTTGCAATTAGATCAGCATATTATTTTTTATTGAACTTTTGACCAAAAAATTGTTGTCATTGTTTACATAGGTTTCTGCTCTGTTAGGTATGCCGAGGATTCGTCAGTCTGTGAGCATGGAGAATATTAAGAGGAAAAGGTTGCTGAGCTTCAGAGTATACGAAATCCAGATATGCTACATTTGAAATCAAAGTTTTTGGAATTCAGCTGCCTGAATAAGATAACCTGTTTATAATGAATTTATTCTGTGCATCATTAAATATGGGGACACTGTGAACAGTGTTGTCGAGGTCTTCCAAATTGGTTTTACTTTCTTCTCAGTTGGAATATGAATCTGATGGCTGCCGCCCCCCTCCCCCCCCCTTCAATTTCAACCCGACTAATTACTAGATCAGTAATAAATAAAGTCCTCTATATACTCAAATTATTTATTGATAATGTAGTAGATTGATGTTTTAAGGGAGGATGAGGCAAAAATTAGGATCTGCGAAGCATCTGGTTTGGCCTTGCAACTATCAGCAGATTATTGTGATGGTCTCAATTATTCCGTTGCAACTATTTAGAAAAATAGAAATTTCAGAACTCATAATTTTGCAAGTCACAAATGGTAAGTCTCATACAAAAAAGTTTTTAGAACTCATAACTTTGGCAAGTCTCAAGCAAAAAAAAATTGAACAGGAAACTTTGAGGTTCAAGTTTCATATGGTTTCCTATGCTGTTGTGTCTGCTCAACTGAACATGATCAAACTGTCGTGAGAAACGTGCAAATTTTGATTCTTTTTATTTCAATAAACAAGTCGTGCACTGCGAGCTACCCAAAATTAGCACCTGTGTATTACACCTTTGTAGCCAGCATTGCACCTGGAAAGTGATAAACCTCTGCAGATGGGGTGTTCCGTTTTAGCTCATAATGCTTCTGTGTCAAATTCATATTAGCTTCGCAATTGGCGCTTGCTGATGACTATTAGAAGCAAGTTTGGCAGAAACAGCAGCAGTAACATTGTCTCTGGATACGGAGGATATCAAGTGTTTCTGGAGACCTGTAAATTGTAATGGGATAGAAACAGCGAACAAGCATCTCATCTCTGAACATGTTTAATCAAAATAATAAACTTGTTTAAAATGGAGATGTACTACGCACGAAGGTAGCCAGTTCTTGTCCTCTTGAGCTTCAACAAGCCAGTTGTTAGATTACTACGCACGCAGCGACATGTAAATCAACTTAACAATAATGCAGTTAGATCGTTCTCCTAGGGTACCATGTTTTTAATGACCGAAAGAAGAGATAATCACAACCGCCGTAGATGCCGGGGATTGCGAGGCATTCCGTTAGATATTGAGATTTCCCTGGCTATGCATGCACGCATGTCATGTGCCCCATGTGCCTATGCTGTTGTTTCGTGTGTTTCTTAATTTCGTGTCTTTTACGCCGCTAACCATGCATGCTCGGCTGCCATGTGCGTTATCCGTAGTTTATTCGTTTCCGACGAATCAAATGACGTGACGTGTAGTTAGATGAACTAATAGTTGCAGTTCCGTCGCTCAGGATTAGTATGCCGTTGCCGGTTCCTTTTTAACGTGATACGGCCACCAATCCAACCTGGCTACAGAATGCTTATTTTGTGGCTAGCTACAAATTAATAGCGTCCTATATATATATAGATATCCGTATTTTCTGATAGACAATAAATAAAATGGCACCTAATACTAAGGATACTGAACCAAATTTTAATGGTATATCAATTTGGATAAAGGACATGGTAGCAAAGTTGTTCAGGTGCATATCCATTTGAATTGTTTAACACTAAATGAGTGAATCTTCAACTTCGACATCTCGACCCATGGCCTCACACTCATTAACTATTTGAATTATCATGGGTGATAGATTTATCAGGTAACACTATAAATCTAGCATGGGTTCATATATCGGGCCTATTCCTTTGCAGAGGAGCAGTAGTAGTCCCTACATACTTTGGCACGATGGTTGCAACTATGGTGTCTTCCTCCACCATTTGCTTGATGGTGCTCCTATATGCAGCGGCACAAGCGGTCCAAGTCCCCAACAGCGAAGAGCACAAGTGTATCCATGACCTAGTGACACAGACATGCAAAAATGCATCATTGGCGTACGAATCGAAAGATTTCAATATCACCCAGAAGTTTTGTGAGTCAGCTTTTTGTAAGCTTCGTGACCTTTGAAGTCCCTTAAAAGGTATGAATTGATTTTGATGATTGAATGAACACCATAGGTAATGGTTGTGATTGTAGATACCACACCACAAATCTCTACAACATGGTGGGTTTCCTCGATGGATGACAAAGGATGATCATAAGAAGAGGAGTTCCGGGGATCGGAGCACCAATGCTAAGGACTAGCTAGAGAGTCCATAGTACCACTGATATTATTAAAGGGGGTCAAGTCATTTGTCTCGTGTCATATAATTGTTAGGGGGTATAAAAACTTTTAGTTACCTCAGAAAGCACTGAAGATGGTAGAGAAAGCGAAGTCGAAGTGAAGACGAAGATGAAACTCAAATTCAGTTGCAGAAGCAGTCACTGGACAACCCGATGAGCCTGGAGAAGCTAGTCCAGAGAGAGGTGCTCTCTGTAGTCGAACAGAAGATGTCACTGGATAGTCCAGTGGTGCAATGACCGGACAGTCTGGTGAGCCAGAAGATGAAGTCCAGAAGAAGTGTCTCTAGAAGTCCAAACGTGAGAGTCACCGGACAGTGCGGTGAAGATGTGCATCGGACAGTCTGAAGTCATATGGAATGGATTCCAGAGAGGGTGTTTCCCTGATCTGCGAGAAGGCAAGGTCACCGGATACTCTGGAGGTGCGCCGGACAGTCCGGTGGGAGCAGTCAGCTTTATGGCATCACGTTCCAAAGGTTGTTTCTGGGCTCAGAGTCTATTTAAACCATGGGGGAAGATGTTTTGCCGTGTGCCTGAGGTTTGAATTGCTGGTGCAAACTTTTGAGAGGCCAAGAGACACCATCAAGAGAGCACAAGACAAGATTAGAGATATTTGGTGCTAGTAGCATCGTGATAGGAGCATTCATACACTTTTAGAACTTGTGGGCATGAGAAGAGTGATATTTGCCTATTACTCTTGGTCTTGGTAGCCTAGACCGGTTAGGAGTCGGTGTTCGAGCTTCTGAGGAAATTGTGAAAGACGACGCTAAGTTTGTGAGCGCTTTCGGGTCCTCGCAAGAAAGGGACACCAAGAGAGAGCGCCCGAGTCTTGAAGGCTTGCTCTAGCACTTAGGTATATTTTGTTACAGTCGAGTTGCCGGTGACTTCACTTCGGGAGTGAAGCATACCCTTGTGAGCATCATTTCGAGAACGACGGGAGGAACCAAGACTTCGACGGGGTGGTTCAACGAGGATTAGGGGAAGGCAACTATCTTCTGAGACCTTGGAAAAAATCGTTGAGCATTCTCTTGACTCTCTCTGTTTAATTTTCGCATTTCATATTGTTGAGTAGAGTTATTAGGTTGCTTTGTGATTCCTCTTGGTGGCTATCGTGATAGTGCTTACTGTCTTTTCTTATTATTAGCATTGTTAGGGGTCTTGACCTACTAGAATTGTGTAGGTTGCTCTTGTCGTGAATTGAGTCTCATAGTTTAAGTTTGTAGCGTATTAAATCCTATAAGTCCACGATTCATATCCTTGTTCTCGGTGCCCTTGATCCTTACACTATTCGCTCGGACAAGCGTGGCATGATCGCCAAGCACCCGCATGATCTAGTCCTCATTGCCATTGACCTTCTCCAGCATAACGCTGCAAAAGCAAAAGCCAGGGTCAATGGTACAAACGAGCAGAAGAGCCATAGTCCAGGCACGACACTAGCCCCTCAGTACTGTCGTTTTGACTAACACCGTAGTAAACACAGTTCCGGTGTGTCGCAAGATGGTCCAAGAGTACAAGCCCAAAGCAACCCCTTGGCTGGACACCGACTACTACGATTGTGCACTGAGGCTCAAGGACATGGCCCTTGACTGTCATGACTTGGTCTTCTACACTAAGGTAGATGAACGTGTGAGGAAGATGGTGCGGAATGAGGTGATAGAGATCTACCATCGTGCCACACTTGTCGAAGCCATGATGTTTGTAATGATTGATCCTCAAGATTAAGCAATAGGTAGGGCTTTGTCCGACCATAGCAATCTATGCTATGTAAATAAAATCGCAACTGAAGTAATAGTTACCCCGTGGTGGGAAAAATATGTAGTCTTGCTTCTATTCGGTCAAGGAGAAAATATTTTAAGTTACCGTGAGGAAAATGAAGGAGCTCTATTTGTGTGTGAATCAAATCCAGAAGGACCTTTCGTAATTCACAAACAACATGGAGATTATGAAACGCTCAATCACTCAAGGGATCCTCAAATCTCATCTTTAAAGTCGTAACTTTAGCACATATGTCATGTCACAAGACAGCAAAATCTTTCTATATCTAAAACAACTCGTTTTCCAGGCACCGTATCGCGCCACGTCAGCCACGCTGACTTCGGGTGGTGGAAGCGACGTTCAATCATCGCCGTCCGCATCCTGCGCCCCACCCTGCCCATCTCGCCCGCGGTTCTGACCTACCGCCCGCGCCGGTCCCGCGTCCCCCACCCTCTTCGGCAGCGACAGTCGGCCGAGGTGACCCGCCCGTGTCCCCC
>BCLG01001113.1:5815-28337 GCA_001602295.1 Zoysia matrella | reverse complement strand
TACGGTTCCTTTATAGTGAATAATGGGAATAAAACTCATTTTTGGGAAGATAAGTGGACTGGGAGTAGATCATTACAACACCTATACCCATCACTTTATAATACCACAAGGAAAAAAAAACTTACAGTTGCAAAAGTCTTTCCATCGGTACCTTTAAATATATCTTTTCGAAGAGCTTTGGTGGGTAGGAATCTGGAACTGTGGCATAACCTGGTTTCAAAATTAGAAAATGTGCAGCTTAATTTGAACGATGATGTGTTTAAATGGGAACTACATCAGAATGGATTGTTCTCTGTTAAATCCATGTACTTTGCCATTAGTAGTGGTATAATTGAGAGAAATAGCTACATCTAGACATTGAAAATACCTTTAAAGATAAAAATATTTATGTGGTACTTAAAAAAAGGAGTTGCTCTTACCAAAGACAACTTAGCAAGAAGGAATTGGGATGGAGACAAACATTGTAGCTTTTGTATGAAACATGAAACAATACAACATCTCTTCTTTGATTGTAAAAATGCTAGAATTCTCTGGGGAATCATCCAGATGAGCACTGGATTGACTCCACCAGGAAACACTCAACACATGTTTAGTTCTTGGTTAACTGGTTTCGGGATCAAACAGAAAAGACAATTACTTGCAGGAGCATCGGCTTTGTGTTCTGCTATTTGGTTAAGTAGAAATAATATTGTCTTTAATAAAACACCCGTAATGTCTTTTATGCAGGTACTATTCAGAGGAATACATTGGCTCCGATACTGAAATCAACTGGAAAAGCTTGAACAGGATAAAGTGATGCTCAATGAAGTCTGTCAAAGATTAGAGTTGACTGTGAGACAGATTTTTGTTGAGCATGGGCTTGGGTTATAAGTTGTTCCTTCAGATCCTTATTTGTTTAGTTCGCTACTCTATGGCACTTGCATGTGCTTGAATTCTTGTAATAATTTTTGGATGTAGCTTCTATGAAGCAAAGGCCGGAATTTTCCGTTATCTAAAAAAAATATGATCTCGCTGTGGAGTGAGAGAATGAGAGGGTGATGTGTCCGGTAGACTTAAACGAGCAGACTAATCTGAACACCTAAATCCAATTCCAACTGCAACAAAAAAATAACATGGGTTTGGATAAGTTTTCAGATTAATGTCTTCCTTTAACTGTACGCAAGCGCCTATCCTCTCATTCTCTTTTATATGCTTATTTTACATGGACCTGTATGTGTTGGAAATGTTGATCTCGTGGCTTAATTGCCCACTAATGACGCTGTTAATTGTGCCCTGATCGGGGGCACCTTCCTAACACAAAAACGGCAGGTCCCAGGCCAACCCACGCTATAAGATGGGAGCCCAACTCCTAGAGGTGTGATTTATGTTCTAACCCAAAAATATGACTCCTCTACTATACCGATCAAGAGAGGTATGGGATTAGTTTGAAGACCTAAGCCGATCTATACCGGACGCTCATGAGGAGGAAAAGATCCATCGCTTGCCTACCTCACCAAGCACAAGAATGCACAGATCATCATCAGTCTCGTCTCTTATCAGGTCATATTTGTCCTAATTCTTTTCTTTTATGTGTGTTCATGTCTCTGGCTAGTTGATCTTGTGAGATTTAATTCTAACAGTATGGCTTTACAGAAAACCAAGGTAATAAAGAAAGGTTGTGTCCAGTGGAAAGCGCCGACGAAACCTTGGAATGGGATGCCACTGTCCATAGACAACACAGATGAAGCCATCTTGGCAGCAGCAACAGCGGTCACCGTCCACAATGTAAGACGGCATGTTTCTGGAAATCTAGCTGGCTCAATGGCACATCTCCGTCTGCATTGTTCCCTGACCTGTTCCAGCATAGCAAGAAAAAACAGAACCGTGGCAGAAGCCTTGTTGAATGAACAGTCAGTCCATCTCAATGAATTCATAAGGCTTTGGAGCTTGATGGATGGCATGAATGTGGACCTGACAGTGGTGGAGGATGATGAGATTGTTTGGACACACTCCATGACTGGTGAATACTGAGCCAAATCAGGATATTCTCTGGAATTTCAGGGTGGCACTCACTCCCTGTTCCCTGACCGAGTCTGGTGGATTTGGGTGCCATCCCTCTGCAAGTTCTTTGTGTGGTTCCTGCAAAACACAGGTATAATGTATAGAAGGGGTAATCATATTCTCTACAATCACAGAAGCCGAATTTTCTCCGATATAATGTATAGAGGGGTAAAATAATAGCTTTTGAACGCAATGTTTTAATCAAATATTGTCAATATAAATTAAAAATAATTTTAAATTTTTTAACTTACAAAATTAAAAATAATTTTTTTAAAAATACTTTCTTAAAAGCGTACTATTAAATATTTTATAAGATAACAAGGGGCCACATTTATGCTTTGAAGATCATATCGACAACTTCTTTTTGAGACCGAAATATATGTTTATAAAACTTTATCATCTATGTCAAGGCAACTATACTTTTATTTGTTAAATAATAAATTTAAAATATACTGCTTCAACTAGCGATGCACAACAAAAACATACACGAAAAGCGCGGCAATCGTCGCGCAGATTTTCTAGTCGTGATCTAAATGGGATCAAATTATAGTGTTGAATATGCTTCAACTGCGAGAAACTTGCATAAAGGTTAAAAAATTCAATTAGACCGTTGTGGTCTGTAGCGAATGACGTTTTGAAATATTTCTAGTATTCTTCCTGTTCAGTGGAAGACACCATCACAATTCATGTTTTTGAAATGCGTAAAATTATAAATCATATTTTAAATAAATAAAAATATAAGAAAATATATGATATTTATTTTATTTTATTGAATAAGACGAAATTAACTTTGACAGGATAGCATGTGGACCTGAAAAAGTTAGGGCGATGGCACGGTCGTTCATGTCTGCTCCCGTCGAGTAGAAGCACGCTCCTACGTTGACCGGAAAAATGATTTTTTTCTCTTTCTTAATATTTGCTGTTAGATTTTAATTCGACGGTTAATATTTTTTAAGGTGAGGTGGCGCAACCAAAGTTGAGAGTATATATATATGTGTGCGCGCGCGCGCAATTACATAGGTAATAATTAAGGTGCGGCAAATGATCTTTCTAGTTACATTAATTACACAGTCCGAGGCCTCGGAGCACTGGTCGTGGCAGAACTTATTGTTCCGGTGCAGATCCATGCAGAACTTGTAGCACGTGTAGTAGTTGCAGCGGAACGACCCTCCGCCGCCCCCTGGAGCAGGACGAAGGTGAAGACCGTCACCAGGATCAGAGCCCTCAGCTTCGCGTTGCGCGGCGCCATTGTTTTCTCACTTCTCTCGCAGAGGACGTCGATGGCTCGGATGTGTGGGTGCTCGATGGCTTGGATGGCGGCTGAATTTATAGCTCCCATGCAATGTCCGTCCTAGTCTGAATGAATCGCTGATGTTTGTTCAGAAACGCTAGCTTTGCGCTTTTCTTGGACATCGATATTGACTGATACTAGCATTGCCCAAACTTTGTCTGGCTTGAACAAAGATAAGACGCAACGTCCACAAACTGCTCGCCTTGTTCAGTAGGAGAACAAAGGAAGCCGCATAAATTTCAGTATCACGTATTGTTCTTGTGAACAAACAACATCCTCTTATAGGAAATCTAGCGACCAAGTCTTGCCCAACATGTAAGTAAGACAGTCATGACGCATGGAAGTTTCTTCAGAAAAAGTTCCCTTTGCTGGATCGGAGTGATGTTTGAGCAAGATTATTGTTGTCATCCTGGAGGTTGTAGACAACGGTGAAAGTTTTCTTAATTTGCTGGACAGATGTCCCACATTTTGGGGAAATATAAAGAAGATAGTTTTCAGTAGGCTAAAGGCATTGTCTGCCAGGATATGTAACCTTCGGTGGCAATACCTTTATGAATATATTCCGGTTTACTACTCATGCACTTCATTTGGAGAACGGATGAGTAACACCCCAGGTGTCAAATTGAACTTCTTTGTACCTTGTCACCCTGCCATGTCAAGATTAATTGGTTTCCAATTTGAATTATTCAAACAATTAGCAAAAGGTACGTACCTTGTGAAGAAACTTCAAAATGTTCTACGCCATGGGAGAATGTTGGTGATTTGTCTAAGATAAAGCAACTCCTTAGCAGTCAGAAGGTTGTCAGGTGAATGAAATTCAATGCCTTTGGACGTGTACTTAAGCCAGCTAGTGGAACAATATAACATCATCTTATAGGAAATCTAGCGACCAAGTGTTGCCCAACATGTAAGTAAGACAGCCATGACGCATGGATGTTTCTTCAGAAAAGTTTTCTTTGCTGGATTGGAGTGATGTTTGAACAAGATCATTGTTGACATCCTGGAGGTTGTAGACGACGGTTTGAAAGTTTTCTTAATTTTCTGTACAGATGTCCCACTTGTTGGGGAAATATAAGGAGGTAGTTTTCAGTAGGCTAAGGCTGTCTGCCAGGATATGTAACCTTCGGTGGCAATACCTTCATGAACATATTCCGGTTTACTACTCATACACTTCAATTGGAAGACGGATGTGTGACACCCCAGGTGTCAAATTGAACTTCTTTGTACCTTGTCACCAAGAGTGAAATAATCCTATTTTTATGCAATTTGAATTATTCAAATAATTAGTAAAAGGTACGTACCTTGTGAAGAAACTTCAAAATGTTCTATGCAATGTCAACCTTATAAAAATACCACCATCAAGATCATGCCAAGGGAGAATTTTGATTATTTGTCTAAGATTTTATTGAATTTTAAATGTACCATATAAATTCAGTCAAACTTGAATTTAAATCCAAATTCTGTGCAGAATCTCAGCTAGCTCACAAAGGGAAAAATCTTCCCCATTATATTTAGTATCACCCCAAAAATTACCATAAATATTTGAGCTTTATAAGTATTTTTCTAGCATCCGCTAAGAGACTTTAATTTCAATCCAAATAAAATTGACAAAAATTTAAAAATCATTTGGACCCACCTGTCAGGCTAACAGTCTTCTCTTTCCTCTTTCCTCTTTCCTATGGATTGGCCAATGCAGGCGGCACGCCACCACGTGGCCTTTGATCTACTGGCAAGATCTCGTGTGGCATACCCGTGTGATCTTCCGCGTTGCTTCAGCCATTTTTAGCTTTAGAATCTTTGAAAATTCGTTATAAATTGTAGAAAATCTGAAAAATTCAAAATATAATTTGTTGGAATCCTTATATACAGATTAGACAATGCATACATTTATTGCGACTTCAGATCAAATTGTTAATAAATATAATTCAAAGAAATGAAATTCATGATAAATTCATATATGCAATTCTATTTGTGCATAAATTATTAAATTTGGAGAGCATGCATATCATGGCATACCAAAAATATTCACCTAGTTTCATCTTTATGTATATTTTAGAAGTAATTGCATTTTCATTTCTGCAGTATTTTGAATTTAGTAAATTATTCCTGCGTGTTTGAATATCAAATTTTGGCCATAAATTATAATTCCATGTTATTTCTCAAGTGTAAATTGTGGTAAATTGAGTAAAATAAATAAGTCATCTACACTTTTAAAAATCACTTTTAGTCAAAAATATTTCTTGTACATTGCTATCTTTGTAGGTATTATTAGTTAACCTAAAAAAATCTTATTATGAAATGTCTATGTTTCACCTTAATTGTTGACACACCACTTAATCTTTTCTAAAAATTACTAAAGAAAATACTTCTAATGAAAATTTTTAAATGGAACTTTGCTTCGCCTCTGTTTAGTAAATTGTATCAACTTAATTCTGTACATTGAACTTGATTCTTTGATTGTTCGTTTATTTTCCCATGTTAAAGAATTATTGCATGACGATTTAAATCATGTAATCGCAGCACCACTTTTTCTATGATGGTTATCAACCATGCAATGTCCGATTGACCTCGCCAAAAAAGTTAATCCATGCCTGCGAATTGAAGAACACAAACAAAAACAAAGAAGAATGCAACACAAATGTGAAATCTAGATTAAACTCACAAAGTTTAGGTCTCACAAATCATATAACGATGAAACTGAATTAAAATAAAATAATCTAAACAAAACTCAAATCTAATTATGACAGCTATTATTTATACTGAGATTTTGGTGCTTTTAGAGGGCAAATTCTAATACTAATGAAAATAGAAAATATATATGGTCCAAAAGCTAAAAATGATGTCCATTAGTTTCTGAACGCGAACCAAAAGATATTCTGACGGCGAAGAACTGATACGGCACGCGGCCACCAGCCTAGGCCCAACCACGGCCCGGGTGTTTTTAGATGGGCCATGCCATGTCGTGCCAGCCCGAAGCCCAAAAAAATATAAACTTTGTTGTTTCCCAAAAAATTAATGAAAAATAGTTATATAATACTTAAAATATTAAATTTTAAACATAATTAGTCAAATTACTTGTATTTAACGTTAAATTTCAAATAAAAATTTCACGGACCTACCAGGCCATGTGTCGTGTCTAGTCGGGCCGTTTTAAACGGGCCATGCCTGTGCCGTGCTAACAAGCCTGCACGTAGGCCCAGGCATGGCCGTGTAGTGCTTCGGATTGGCCTGACTCAGCTGCACATCGTGCTGGGCCGTGCTTGTGCCGTGCCAAAATGGTCGGATCTCATGACGCCCATTTAGCATGTGCCACTTGACCAGGTATAGCGCGGTGTGCGTGCGGTTAGGATGCAGTGCAGCACCCGTGGGATTTGGGAGCAGGAAGAACTCCGGCATTCTTCGGCTCCGAATAGGTTAAAAGCGAACCTCCCTCCGCACACCCTGTTTATTGGGCTTTTTTCTTTTCTTTCTCGCCCACCACAAGTTAAACGGCCAAACCTCCACGCACTCTTTGGCACAGGTCCTCCCTGCGCATCTATCTACCTGCTGAGTTGGATTTTTTTCCCCCTTTTTCCTCCTTTTAGGTTTTTAATTTATTTCGTTTACTTTATTTATTTCTTTTATTTCTAATAAATATTTTAATTCTTACTTTTTATTTTCCCATTTTTCCTACGCTCATGCGTGTATCCGTAAAATATTTAGAAATTTTTATTTTTATTACTAGAACAATGACTCTTCCCACGATCATGCATACGTCTATAGAAATTTTAAATTTTGTTTTGTTTTTCCTTTTTTTACAATTATCATGCAGACATCTATAGAAATTTAAAATAATTTATTTTCGTCGCTGAAACAATCAAATCTTAATATTGGAACATTTGTTTCTACCACAGAAACAATCCAATCTTAGCACTGGAACATTTATTTTCACCATTGGAACAATTGAATTGATTCATTATGATGGAACATTCAGAAATTCAAAAAATTCATTTGGTGTCTATTTCTTAAGGAATATTATGTTTCAAACAGATTAAAAAATAAGTTATGGCTTACTATTTTTGGAGTAAAAATATTTTTCTCTTAATTGGACTATTTTTCTTAGTTACACTTGTTTTTTAGTTGGGCTGGCAGGAATAACGGATTCGTCGGCCTAGCCCAGTAGCCAACCACTTGAAAACAATCAAGAAAAAAAAAGTTAAAGCAGATGGAATTCGGCCCACTTGGAAAAACAGATAGAAAGGCTGAGGTGGGTGGGGGTTGGACGGAGGCCGCGGATTGACGCAGGCGGACGGTAATAGGACCCGAAGAACTCGGCATTCTTCGGATCCGCATAGGTTAAAAGCAAACCTCCCTCCGCATACGTTCGTTGGGCCTTTTCTATTTTGTTTCTGGCCCATCACGAGTTAACCGGCCACACCTCCACGCACTCCTCGTCATTCTCTGTAGCCCTTGCGCATCTAGTCGCTGGCCCGAGTTGGGCTATTTTTTCTTTTTCTTTTTCTTTTTTTTAGGCTTTTGTTTATTTATTTTCATTTATTCCTTTTATTTCTATAATTTTTTAATCTTTTACTTTTAATTTTTCCCATTTGCTGCACTCATGCATGTATCCACAAAATATTCAGAATTTTTTTCATTATTAAAACAATTAATTTTAATATTACAACAATTGACTTTTTTTTGTTTAAACAATTTATTTTGACCACTGGAACAATCAAATATTAGTAGTGGAACATTTGATTTATTAAGACTGAACATTTAAAAATAAAAATTTTAATTTTAAAATTTTAAAATTATATTCATATGAAATCTGATGATTTTACATTAATTTCAAGAACATAATGATTCAAATGAATAAAAATGAATTATTTTTATTTACTTTTTTCTTTCTTTTTAGTTTATCTTTTAATTTGACCATCTAATTTTTTCCATTTTGCATCAAAATATTTGTAACAGTTTACTTTTATTACTAGGATGTTACTAATGAAATACTTCCTTCGGTACAATAATTCTTGATGTTTTGGATAAGATTTAGATCAAACATTGGAAACATAAATTACAAATAACTTTGAAATGGTTAAGTTTGAAAATCTGAAAACTATATCAATAGGTCAGTTAATTTGTATTACTAGAACAATTTATTTTAGAGGGAATTCCTTGTGACCAATTGAAAAAACTTTTAATTCCTTCTCAGCCACTGAAAAATTTATTTTCCCTTTTGTACCCTCGGTTGAGATTTTTCTTCCCCTATATGCCACTCCCAAGTAAAAAAATACTCTGAAATACTTTTCCATCAAAGATGTATCACGAAAAGCTCACAAAAGATAATTGTGTTCTTAATACGGAAATATTCGATTCACTAAGATTAAGTATTTAAAAATAAAAAATAAAATTGTGTTCTTATGGGATATTATTATTTTTATTAATTTTAAAAAATATAATAGTTCAAGAAGATTTGTAAAATAACTCACGGTTTGACAGAAAATTTTAGTTTGAAATTTAAAATACCAATTGAATCTTCTCTACCCATGTTTATTAGGCCCGGCCCGCTGCTATCTTTTTTTTAGAGGAGGCCCGCAGCTTACTCGGGCGCAGCCCACTAGATGGGGTGTGGGAAGTTGTACAAGATAAATTTGGCCCATTAACGTTTCCAGCTTGAAAAAAATCAGGTGGTCGGAAGGTGGCTGGGAATTAACCCAAGCGCACCATAACAGCACCCGGAAGGACTGGACGCCAACCTTTGAGCGTTCTTCTACTCACTTCTGCGATTTAGGAAAATTTTCTTAATGCTAACCCAGCCCTGCCAGTCAAAACTAAATACTACATCCGTTTCAAAATATAAACATTTTTAGTTTGAATAAGGTCAAACTTTTTGAACTTTTACTTAATAATATTTAAAAAATTACATAATTTCTAATATAAAAATATAATTTTTATAAAAGTTTATTTCATGATGAATCTTAAAAAATATAATTTTTGTATGATAAAATATTATTAATTTTATATTATTTGTGGTCAAAATAATAAAAATTTGACTTTAGCTAAACTTAAAAATGTTTATATTTTAAAACGGAGAGAGTACTAATTTGATGTTTGCGGCATCATTCGGCCTCCGTAAAGCAACATACACTAATCTGATGAGCAAAAGGCTAGTGAAAAGGCATTAACAAGGCAGAAATTACATACTTGCTTGAGAAAAAATGCAATATAGTATCTATCTTGATTGATGGCAAAGTTGCAGAAAATACATGGGAAATGAAGGTTTGTTGGAAATAAAGAGTAGAGTGGCGCTGCAAACGCCTAGTGCGAGCTCTAAGCACCCATCAGGATTCAGGACAAAGGCGTTCCTTCTAGTTCAGCTTCAAAGAAACTTCGTTGGAATGATCGTCAAATTGCTGTTGCAATGCTTCATGTCTCTCCTGACTGATAATACCTTTAAGGCAGACTTCCTTGAGGGAAACTAGGTGAACTACTCCAGAAAAGTTCATGTCCGACTCGCTGCAGCAGTGAACCTTCAGCTTCTCAAGCTTCGCAATTGCTCCTTCATCAAACTTTAAATGTAACCTGGATCTGCAAACAATTTCTAATTCATGGAGGTTGGGGAAAAGGTTATTCTGAATCTTGAGATCACCATTTTGGCCCTTGTTGACATGAAGGCGTAGAGTATGCAAGCTTGACAAACTCCCCAGAAGCTGTACGTCCTTCGGCGTCAAAAGCCTAGTCATCTCTAAACTCAACTTGTTTAGGTTCTTAAGATTCCTGATCCTCAGATCCGACAGCTCCTCCACATGCCCGTACAGCTTAAGGCTCCGTACACTGGAGGGAGGGGAGATATGGTCCCACTGGACAACATGGTTCTCCCTCTCAAGCTGCAGTGACAAAGATTCCAAATTCTTTTGATTGATGATGGCATGGCACAGTTTTTTACTGTTTTTTTGGTTGATACCAGACACATCAAGCTTCTTCAACTGCTTAAGGAGAGAAATCTCATCCAGAATAGCATTCCCATTTGCAGTGTTCACATTTATTGCACCAAGTGTGTGGAGAGCTTTCAGATGATGGATCCCTGTAGGCACTTTGATGCCATTACAAGGGACAGCAGGTCCACATCTGAGAAACTTGGGCAAGAAGGATACCAGAGTGCGTGAGCTGATACTCGATGGCATCAACTGATCCTCAGCAGCCGAGACATCATCGTCATACTTGAATGGTTTGCTGATACCTGCACGAATGTATTGCAGTTTCTGTAACTTCTGCAGATCAACATATAGAACAGAGGTACCTCTAATATCGAGAGTCTGGAGATGCCTTAGGGTAGACAATGAATCTGGCAGCCGAGTGATTTCCTTGTGCCTTCTTAGGGAGAGGAACCTGAGGCGAGGCAGCAGCTCCAGGAACCGTTTGAGTTCATCATCGCCTACATGATGCGTGCCCTCTAGATCCAGCACCCGAAGAGATCTCATCCTGCAAGGGATGAAGAATCGACTCCACTGCCCATGCACTGTCAATGACTGCAGATGAGACAAGTCCCATTCCGTGAATGAAAACTCGTCCTCCCTTTTCCAGCTGCTCGCAATTGTTAGATGTTGTGCTTGCCATTCTGTGGTCATGCTGTGATTCTCATCCAATAATGTAACTACAGGCGGAAAGAAAAGCACCCTCTCTTCCATGAGTCTTAACTTTATGTACTCGTTGAAAAAACTATTGTCATGCAACTCAGGAACGATAGCTCTCTCTTTGGCAAGCATGTTGAAGAGCTCAACTGTGTGTTCTTCCATGGTTTTGCTGTTAGTACACTTGGAATAACCCTCTGCGATCCACCGCCTCACAAAACGGC
This sequence comes from Zoysia matrella, assembly GCA_001602295.1. Lineage (NCBI taxonomy): Eukaryota > Viridiplantae > Streptophyta > Magnoliopsida > Poales > Poaceae > Zoysia > Zoysia matrella. The sequence goes on along the minus strand of BCLG01001113.1, from coordinate 17,172 downwards.
TCCTACGGATGATCTTGACTTGGGAAAAAACTGGCCAATACAAGATGCATGGCTTCAGGCACTGTGGTAATTCACAATAACGGAAATGCATCCAGGCAAACAGATCCCTCAAGCCAACAAACTCAGGGTTGGTCTCCAGCTCCTGCATAAAATTAGCTTTCAGGAGGTTCAACTTCAACTTCAGTTGCCCTATGTCTTCTTGTTGGGTGCCCAAATACGTGGCTAAAGCCACTATTACTTTTGGTATTCCGCCGCACTTTGCTAAGATATATTTTGCCTCCTTCAGCATGTGTGCATCCCTGAATGTGCCTGTCCCTCTGAAGTCCTATTGTCCAAGAAAAGGTAAAAGTACCTCAAATTAGTCTTTTGGAAGCAAACACAAATCTGATCAATTAATAGCTGCAGGCATGGATGTTCCTGTAACAAAACATGCCGACTGTGACAATTATATCCATGAAAAAATATATATATATACACATGAATAACACAATCGATTCAGGATAACAAGAGGGAAACTTACTTACTAATTTACTTCTATTGCACAAGTTCATATATATAATCCAACGGCAGTTGGGCGGAGTAGAATACTTGTTATTATTATCATTCTAATTAACAATGTTTATCATGTCTGCATACCTTGGAAGCATAATACTTTGCCAGACAGGATTATTTCAAAGTTGTACTCAGAATTCTTAAAGTGTTAATTTAGCTCTTGGTTCATGTAGGTATGTGAACCAGATGTACATTGTGAATTGAGGTATTATACACACAGATAAAGTTTATGACTCTAGCTAACAAAATCAAAAGTACTATAAATGAAAACATTGCTTCTATTCATTAATCCCAGTTGTCATCCAGCCTCTAGACATACCATGCATTTCTTTTATGGATCCCCGCCCCTCACAAATTAGCATCACATGCCAATGATAAAAAACCATTAAACAATATATGCACCTTTGCTTTATGAAAATATTTATCATGATTAATCAAATAAAATCAATACCATATTATTATCAATCCATATGTGTTAACCATTGATGGTAAAAGTAAAAAAATAATGTTTAATTTGACAAACCTAAATGAACTTAAATTTTCAGGAAACAAATGTTAGGTATGGAAGGGCACAAAAATTGTAATTTAATGAACTTAGATAGCAAAAGAGAGTTAAGAATTGTCTCAAGTACTCTAATCTACGAGTACTAAGAACATGGAAATATTTTATTATTTTTTTTGAATATGCCGGAGAGCAGCATAATATTACATTAAGAAGAAGAAAATAGTATTTAAGGGTCACCAAAACACAAGATTTTTTTTTTAAAAAAAAGTTCAGAAATTTCCGTGAACAAATGTGAATTTTGTAAAAATGATTGGCCTGATTTCACAAGAAATTATCCTGTGCAAGACATCATTAGTGCACATATAACAAAGAAATTTTAGTTGTTAAATGTAATCACGATCGGAATTTCATCCATTTCTGTTTTCAGACCCCCACTAAAAGGCAAATTTTCAGATATTTCAACCAAATTCCATTGAAATTTCTTCCTAATGAGTATATGGGAATTTTCCTAAATCAGATTACAATAAAATAGGATACTACAGGGAATAATATAAAGAATTACAGAAGTAGAGGAACACTTCCAACGAAAGCATCACACACCTGTTTGAAGAGCTGCAGGGCTGCCTCAAATGGTAGAGCTTTGACTTCAAATACGGCATCGTCTTGCTGGGCACAATATTTGGCGATATCTTTTTCTGCAGTAACAACAAGGATGTGGCTTATAGAAGGTAAACGAATCAACGAGCTTATCAACACCCATTCTTCCTTGGAACGCAGACCGTCAATGATAAGAAGGCACCGGAAACTCTGCATGAATATTATACAGTCTTGGATGATCTTTTCATCTGGTTCTGACTGTTTTGGCATATAAACGTATTCTGTTTGTGTCTGTAGGAGCATAAATGAATGCATTCTCCGACAGAATTCGCTAAAATTGAAAGGATAGGAAACATCGACCCAGAAACACTTATCAAAGGGAGACGTCCCCTCCTGATTACCCCTATGGTGCTGGAAGATAGATCTTACTAGAGCTGACTTTCCAAGACCAGGGAAACCACATACAGAAATTACATGAGCTGTCTCGCTGCCTGCCCGTGAAACAAGGTTCAAGAGTTTATCTTCATCAGAGTTGCGACCAACAAGATGTACGTTAGCCGATTCCAACAAGGAAGAGCAACCATCCATCCTGCCCTCTTTGATGCGTTTAAAATCCTACAATTGGAGGACATGACGATATTAAATTAAAATCTCACAGATAGAGAGATAGAGATATAGCGAGAGCGAGAGAGAGCACTGTGGCTTATAAAAAACTAGCTATGGCTTATGTGTTGAGTTGCCTTTTTAAATAAGCTGAAACTTTTTTTGAAACATTTGATTTTTTTCAGATAATGGAAAGCAAATCCAGCCTTTACTTCAAAGAAGCTACAGCCAATTATTACAATAACTCAAAGAAAGTTCCTCCTGGAAACCACTCAAACCTAGCTAACATGACAGAAATATTTTAAGAAGCTAACACTCAGGTCTATTGCCAGTATTCCATCCTCTATTGGCAAAAACTTGTGACTTGAGGGAACAGATAGTTAGATGAATTTCCTATATTGCCCTTGTCTTATTTCTTCTTTTCATAGACAAATTAGAATTCATTTTGAAGAAACAGTAGCCAAGAAATTAATGGCACAGCTCATAAGCTGGACGCTAGTCACTGATCCTGAACATGAACTGAACAAGAACAGCAGAACTTATATCATGTCATGAATTGTGAATTAATTAACAGTGAGGCATGAAAGGTGAAGCGGATTAGAACAGTTTCAGATGCCCACACCAGTCACTCATCAAGCACTAGACATCGAGTTAGGCATAACTAACCAGAAAGATGAAGTAAAAAATGGACACAGCTAGGTAGAAAAATCAGGAGGAATAAATCCGAAGGAATTATTAAACATCAGTTTGCCGGTTGATGGATGGAAGTGGAACAGCGGAACGCAATGCAGGTAAGCTGGATTAACCGGAGTTAGTTACGCATGCGCTCCTGGTCCGCCATGACCTTGGTGCCGAACTGCTTCCGCGCCGGCCGCCCCGACGGCTGGGAACAGACCCGCGCGTCGTCAGACTCCGGCGATCTGGCGTGGTGGTCGCGCATGGCGCTCAGTGGCATCGCCATCCGAGTCGGCGCCAGGGGCAGCGCCGCCACCAGGAGCCCGCGGTGGTGGCAGTGCTTCCGCCGCCGCCGCTGCTTGGAAATGGCGAGCTTCCTCCGGATCCGATCGAAGCCCCTCCATTTGCCCGGCTAGTGATGCCCTCCGCGGTGGATTACTGCCGAGCGCCGGCCGAGGATCACAGGAGAGATGGGACTGACGAAGAGGAATCAGGCTACCTTCGACTTGCAAGTAGACACGGTGGGCCTGAACCACGGAGAAATCGGCCGCCCAAGCACGCCACGGTCCGGTTTATGTCGATTCTGAGCGGTCTGGCACGGGAACGGGCCATGTTTGTTCTGGGGGTAAGGCTGGTGCTTCATTGTGAGTTCAATTTCTCCTTCTCATACTATTTTGTATTATTTAGTATTGAATTTATTTAATTGAATTGAAATACTAAATGAATCGACTCAGAATGAGTAGTAGTTTTTGAACCATACGGTGGACCTACGCCTGAGCTCATGGGCTGGGTGACCCTGCCTGTTAGTCGCGATGTGTCTGATCGAACGGTAATGGATGATTCATTTGACCATGTGTATTTGAAAGTCGTGTCTGATCGAACGGTAATGAATGATTCATTTGATCATGTCTATTTGAAAATCGTGCCTGATCGAACGGTAATGGATGGTTCATTTGACCATGTCTATTTGAAAGTCTGATTGATACATGAAACAGCCATGTGGATTGGCCTAAATGTCAACCAGCATGACTTCAAAGTTAAAGAGGAAGAGGATCTTAATCCGACGAAAAGACGACTCAAATGAGAGGACGAGGATCGGCTCTCTGCCGCGCGGGTTCCCCGGAGGAGAGAGTGGGCGAGCATCTGTACAGTAACCACTACCATATATAGAACCGGACTCATATGCTAGTGACTAGCAGTTACAGCAGAGGATGTCATCCCCTGTAATTTCACCATCCTTTCTTGAAAAAAAGTGGCGGCTTCATTTTTTAACTTTCCTATCAGTACTACTGAGTGTAATTTTTTATTTCTTTCTTATGAGGAGCATTTTTTTTTAGTTTATGCAATGGGGAGTAAAATTATTCCTCCCATAACACAATTTCAATTTACATTTGTTAAAACTTAACACAGTTATCCTTTCATGTTAAAAAATAGATTACGTAAAAAAATTAACACAGTTATGCTTTCATATTAAAAATCAGTGTACGCACAAATTGCGACATAAATATAAACTGAAACTGTGTTGGTTTATTTCACCCCTCACTTAATATTGTTAAGAGCCTAAACAAATGAAAAGACCAAGAAAGTAATGAAATATTGTATTTGGTCCACATAGGGGAGTTCAAAATAAAAAGAGGCTCATCAATTTTTTTGGCTGCGAAAGTAATTCTCTACACTAATGGTGTTACATCTCAATGCACGGTTCGCGTGAGGGAGGCCTGATGTAGGGCGTGCTGGCTCGATGCTAACCCCGATTTGGGGGTGAGATGTTGGAGCCAGCAGATTGGAGTCGGTGGATTTTGAAGCTGTGTGACCTACCGGGCGGATTTGGGGGTGGAGACGTAAGATTTGGACCCGGGAGATAGATGCGCTGCTGGCCTGGGCGCAGGCTGTTTTGGGATTTGGGCTCTGGAGCTTGAGAGCAAGCTGAAGATGGGAACAACAAGGTAGGGGCGAGCTGGGAGCGAGCTTGGCTTGGAGGTGATCTGGAGAAGAGAGAGAGAGATTGGGGGTGCTGTATTTTTTTTCCCTTCCAAGAATAGTGAGGCGTTGGTTGCTTGGTCAAGTGGAGTGGCGAAGAGAGGAACTGCACGGGCAGGGGCTTGAAATTTCAGGCAATAGAATACACGTGAGTGCTTGGCCAAGTCCCGTCATTAAGTTACAATTTTCATGGAGGTTTTATTTTTACCCTCACAATATATATGATATCCGTGAGTATTAACTTATAGATACGGCGGTGTATTAACACTGTCACAAAATTTAATTTTTGGGGAGGTTTTCGACAACACTCGTGAAAAAAGCATTTATCATGTAGGTTTCTTATGACTCACGAAAATGAATCACCGCACGAAAATTCCATTTTGTAGCAGTGATAGGTGATTATAGCCGTAACCATTTACTCCTTCCGGTTTTAAAACATTGATACCATTGATTTCTACAACAACTTTGATCATCTGTTTTATTCAAAAAAGTATGATAAATATAATATATTTTATTATAATTTGCTTTAACGTCAGAGACATTGAATCACTACTAATACTAATAATTTTAAAAGTATGAAAGAATGGACGAATAATCAAAGTTGATGATAGAAGTTAATGGTGTTAATATTTTAAAATCGGAGATAGTACGGTTTTAAGTGTTTAGAAGAGATAATAACATAAGAGGATATAAATAAAATTTAGATCTTGAGAGGTTATAAATAAAATATTAGTTTGAAATGGCCCAAACAAAAAAATTGTGAAGAACCAGAGTACATACCTGATGGAAAAATGCACAAACTGAGTGGTTATCTGGTAATTTCCTGAGCTCCAATACCTGGTGGTATTGCCCAGTGCACAATCTTGGGATCTCAAGGTGTTGTGTCGACACCACAATCCGGCTCCCGTTCTTACTGTCCGGCAGGTACGTTCGGACAGCATGCCACTCTGCCATGCTGGACAAGCCTTCAATGACCACAAGGTACCTATGCTGGCTTAGCTGCCGCACGAACTCTTTCACCAGACCAGTGCCTTGGGCCGCCTCCAGCCCGGTCAGGACATCGACCCCATGGATCTCTTCCCCATGTTCCTTCCAAGAATTCCTGTAGAACTGATGCGCCAATCTCCGGATGAACTCGTGGGGGTTGAAGGGATGCGCCAGATTCAACCAGGCGCGGGCTCTGAACTTCTGGCAGATCTCTGGCTTTTCGTAGGCCTCCTTGATGATGGAGGTCATCCCAAGGTGGCCTCCTGTCTCCCACAGCGAGATCACTCGAAGTGCGTTGCTGTTCTCGGTGATCAGCATGGTGAGATCGACCAAGCCACCCTGCTTCTTGGCAGTGCGCCATGCCTCCGCGAGGATGTCGACCGCCGACGTTGCACAGACGGTGGGCTTCTTCTGCGTGACGGCGGACATGTCGCCGGGATCGTTGACGAGGCTGTAGCGCATGTTCCTGTTCCGCACCTCCTCGACCCGAGCCTTGAGCAGCTTCACCTCGGCGACTGCTTGGTCTAATGGTGATGGTTCTCCTTGGTTGCAACTGCATGACGCCAGGACGCGGAGCCATAAGGTCCAGAACGACCTCTTCGTGTCCAAGAGGAGGACAGAGTCGATGAAGTCCTCGGCGTCATAAGACAGGTCACGAACCTGCCTCACCCAGGTCTTCACCACGTTGTTCTTGATCCGTTCCCCGTCGGCTGTGTTGAGGAATGACTGCATCATCTCGAACTCGTCCCTCATGAACACAGTGTCTTGCTGCACGATCTGCCACAGCCCGGCCTCCTCCTTCATGGCGGTATTGACCTTGTTCACAAGCGCCTCGACTGCCGCCTTGGAGATCCCTATGGCGAGATCCGCCATCTCTCTCTCTCTCTCGCTTGATTGTGTTCTGGTTGGAACCTAGCCCTGGTAGAACACTGAATTGTGTGTCTACCGAGTACCTGGAGACGGGATTATAAAAAGGAGGCTAGCACTAATTAACCATATACATACAACAACAAATAGTTTTGTTGACTTGACCTGTCAGCTTATCAGTGCGCTACTGTTCCAAGTCGTACATGGAGCCATTGAATTTCATTAACGTGTGCAGTGTAGAGTCGGCGTCGTACATAGAACTGCACTCACGTGGGAAACACAGTAATGCACGAAACAGCCCCGCGGACGACCTTGACTTAGCGCTCCGTCGCTGCGACAGACCGACTCTCGTTCATCACGCAGATCTTATCGAGGTCGACGAAGCGAGCATTAATAGTATAACTTAAAACTAAAAATTTTTAAAGCGTAGAAACGAAAATCTGAATTAAACTAGCATTTTTTTAGACTATGCATAAGATAATGTCGAGCATATACGATATATCTTTTAGCAGCACACAAAGAGCAGCTACGAGCAGGGCTTCCAACGGATATAGCCACCTTCGAGATTGCTTCGCTAGTTGGTACAGAAGAGGGAGAGAGAAACCACATGCACACAAAACCACAGAGAGACAAGCTCTGAGCATTCAAATACTCAGCAAATCTTACCCGTTATCGTTGTCAACTACAGCCGACTCTAAAGATATGATAACACTAACTAACAGGGATGACCATTTGTATAAAACATAGCACTATTAGTAAATCTTTACTATCATCTTTTAACGGTAGGTTAAATCCTTACTATCATCTTTTAATGGTAGGTTAAGTTTAAAGAATGTAAATTTAATTTGCATTATAAACTATAACAAACATGGTTGTCAAGCAAATGCCTATAAATTAAGCAAACAATTCATATTATTCATTAAGTTTAGTTATTACTACGATATGACTCAATGAACAAGCGGTACTCGTTACTCGTTACTGTGAGGGATAGCGATTATAATCGATTTACATCAGCCGGTGAAAGTGCATCTAGGCCCTCTAGTGAGTTTTGGTGGATGATGACAAACTATTCAAAGAGCTAATAATATTTGTTAAGTGTATTGACAGCTAGTAAGTTTTAAAAAAAAGAAAAGAATATTGAAAGAAAAAGAAGACCCCTCAATTTTCTTGGATCAAGTCACGGAGCTTTTTCTCATGAAAGAATACTAGTTTTTATTATTTTTTGAGTCTAAGTATGTCGTACTATTAAGAGAGACTCAAATTGAGGTCTCAAAGTGCCAAAAATGCTCAAATCTTGATCCAACCTGAGACTCTTTATCAGAGTATTCGGCACAATGTCGGAGTCTCCGGTAAGCTTACTGGCTTTAACCGAGAAGGCTCACCGGAGTGTCCGACAAAGTGCCGAAGACTCCGGTGGCCTAGCAGCCCGCACTCGAGAGGGCTCACCAGAGTATCCGGCACAGTGCCAAAGACTCCGATGGACCGGAGTGTCCGGTCAGTCAGAAGCCAGTCCAACGGCTACTTTTTAGAGCCCGGGTATTTATACCCCCTCAGCCCCTTTTGAGAGGGCTGGCGACTCACACTTGCTTTCAACACTTTTGAGCTCCAAAAACACTCTCCCACTCCTTTCTAAGGCCTAAGCTTACAAGATTTGAGCTAGAAATTATGAGAGAAGTGCTTCCACTCTCATTGAGCATTTGCGGCACCGTCGAGCTTCGATTCGAGTTTGTTACTTTTGAAGCTTTTGCTCCTAGACGGCTAGACGTGCCTGAGAGCTCCCAACTTGTGTGGTGACGCCCCGGGAAGTTTCTTTACCTCTTCTCGAAAGGGATTTTCTAGCGGAGAACTCAACCTCACCTTTGTGGTTGGTTGAGTGAGAGAAAGGATCGAGTGAGATCCAGTTCTTTGTGAACCTCTCAACGAAGACGTAAAGTTCTCCCGTGAACTCGAATTTCGGAGTAAAATCTTGTGTCTCTTTGTGCTCTTTTCATTCTTGCATGTTTATATTGTTTTTGTTGTTCACATTCATAGATTTGCTTTGATCTACTTACTCTCTAGTATCTAGCTTGTTTAATTGCTTAAATCTACTTTCTATATCATATTCTAGTCTTTTGATTCAAGTGGAATTATCTAGAACTAGCTAAAACTTACTTAGATTCAAATTTCGTCCAAAGCGCCTGTTTGACCGAAGTGTTCAGCAAGTTACCGGACAGTTCGGTGACCGGAGTATCCGGCATATTATCGGAGACTCCGGTGGTCTGACAGTTCGTTGAGTTTGATTTTTCAGAAATTAGTTAAGGTGGCCTATTCATCTCCCCCCTCTAGGCAACTTTTAGCTAGGAAAAACCCGAAATACACGATATGTACGCACTTCTCAAAAGCCGTACATGGTCACCTTTCGCTCAACCCATAGGGCCGATCCGAGTAAGCGCACCTCTCCCGAGCATAGGGTCCTCCATGCGATAATCCTTGTATCTATCCATGGTTAAACACAAGGCTCTCCTCCACCGCTGCCAAAAGAGAGGTGAGGATCGCCCAACCACTACGGTGTTTTGCTACGTCGATTTTCTGGGTCCCATGTCACTAGTATGCATTCGGTACTATTCAAACTTGCTCAACGGGGCTACACTCGAATCGGTCTTTAACCGATACGGACAAGGCTACAACACTCCGGCCATGAGTCCGCACAGTAAACATGCCTCCGTGCCATCCTATTTTCTGCCCGGTCTCAGGTTTATAGTGTGGTAATAATGTGAATAGGGTAACAGTCTATATCTCGCGAGTGAGGTTTTTCATTCACTCGACTGCTACCGTCAAATGTGACTTAGCCTATAGCTCTACATCGGGTTACCTATACCAATATACACTCAACATAGGTAATTGGCACTATTATGCAGTCTAGGGTTTTCAACTAACTCCTACAACATAATGCACAATACATTAATCATACAATGTATAGTGATAAAATATAAATTAAAACAGGGTTAATGCACCGGGGTTTGCTCACAGTTAGCATCCTTTGCCAAGAAACACCTCCACGCTTTTCTTTGGGTGAGTTAGGTCCTATACATGAATGATATGCAAAGTATTGAATTATGCTGCTTGCAATTGTCAAAGACTCGAATTTAAAGCACATGCGATGATAGCCTTTTTATTTTCAAAGTACTATATAAATTTAGTTATAAAACTTCTTTAAAATGGTTTTTGAAAATATAAAATATAATTTGAGTTGTGCATAAAATCAGAATGGTTCTAAATTAATTTTTCAGAAATTTTCAAGATTTATTGAAATCAAATGGATTTATAATGAATTAAACACCATTTAAACACAATAAAGCATTTATAGAAATTATTTTATCGATATAAAATATAAAACTCTTCTATAACAGAAGGCTTGACAAAATAAACATAAAAGTAAAATTTTTAAGATTTTACTATGCCAAAGAATAATGATAATGCATTAATGAAGTATTTAGTGATATGAATTAATTAAATTAATTTGATGCATAAACTAAAAATTAGTTAGCTTGAAAAGGTAGTTCTAGTTAAAAGGATCCTAACAAAATTTATTTCGTATTTTTATCGTTAGGATGAAGTTTCTATAGATTTTACAAGATTAAATTGATTTTTAGAAAATTAAATAAATCATTTCGTAATTTAAAGAAATTCCATCCTTGTTGGGCTTGGCCACGCAATGGGCCGCAAAGGCCTGGTCCAGTTAGGGCAGCCACACAGTGGGCAGCAGGGCAGCAGCCACACGGGATCTAGCCCTGTTGGCACAAAGGATCCCGAAGGCAGCCCGGACAGCCTGCCCCGGCCATGCTACGGGTGGCCGGCGCGCGGTGGCGCCGCGTCGGAGGCGGCCTGCCGGTGGCGGCAGTGGCCTGTCTCTGTACCATAACATGCTGCACGACAGGGGAAAACTGGTGAGAGGGTCAGCGAGGCGTGATGCTCACCGGAAGGTGGCCGTCGACGTGTGGCGGAGACGAGCGGGCTTCGGCCAGGTCGCGACGGCGCTGCAGCAAACGAAATCCGATTTCGTCTGCTCCAGGAGCTTCAGGGGATTGTGTAGAAGGGAGGCACAGAGGATGTCGTCGTCAGGGACGGCCGGCGGCGAAGCAAGTTCGGTGAGGCTTGGACATCGGCTCGGTCAACGAAATCCTTCGAAACTTGGTCTCACAGCTTCACCGAGTTTAGAGATGGACGGCACGGAAGAAGATGGCATCTAGGGAGACGACATTGAGCTGTCCACTGCAAGGTGGGCACTGTCTCCATGAAAGCCGACGAGAAAGCTTCGATTAGTGGCGAATCCTTGACCAAATCAAAGGGGAAAAACTTTAGATAAGAACCTTATACCCTTGAGTTCCTGCAGGCCCGAGGAATCGATGCCTAGTTTACCTATGTTTGCGAATTTGAGAGGAGAACGGCCGGCAGCGGCAAAGGAACTTGGTTGGGGAAACATTGAAATCCGGCCAACTCGGAGGGGGAGGAGGTAAGCTGAGGTGTTGGGAAGGTTGAGCAAGGAGGGCGCAGCTGCTTGTCGAAGTAGGAGCGCTGGAGCGGCTTGGAGGCGGGGGGGGGGGGGGGGGGG
>BCLG01001112.1:107164-130137 GCA_001602295.1 Zoysia matrella | reverse complement strand
TAGAAACCATGCACCATATGTCCAATCAGGATTTAGCTATTCCTACCAGCGTAACTGTAAGTAACCCCAAGAGGAACAAATATGCCAAAAATGGAATTGGTTTATAAGTGTAGTGAATGACCTCCATTCTCGATTTCTAATTCAAGTTCTCGATTTCTAATTCAAGTAAAGGGGTAATATCATAATCATGATTGCAGCATCAAAAATGTCAATTCACCAATCTATGATTATGATCTTACTATATGTTACTAGAAGCAACTTTTTAGTTACAGAGCAACATATGAACATCAATAAAAAAAAATGCAGATAAAAAAACATATCAACTCACAACAAGTGGATTCCAAGGATGAAGATGACATCAAAGTGTCAACAGTAACAGCTGTCCATTTTTGCACATAAGAGTAAGGTGTTTCATAAGCATTCTACTTAATTCTATATGTTCCACTAGCACAAAATTTAATTTTACATATGTAAGGCAGCATTAATATTGTTATCCTTAACATTAAAGACATCATCCAATAGTTCTGTAGCTCAAGGCAAAAATTTAATATAACTAAGCTGCTGAGTAGATACCTGAAATTCCCGCACTTTGAAAGTGGGGCTGAGAATAGCACATTGAAGCGCACATCCCCTCGCAACACACTCACTAGCATTCATGGTCCTCCTTGGTTCCTTCCCAAAAACTTCAGTGATTATATTGATTATAGCAGGGACACGAGAGCCTGATCCAACAACTTCAACAAAATGCACATTTTCAGCTGTCAAGCTGGCTTCAGCCAGGGCCTTCTCCAAGGGCCCTTTCACGCGTTCCAGTACTGGAGAGCTGATTTGTTCAAACTCCTCCCTCTTAATAAATCCTCGCACATCCTTCTCATCCATCAAACACTCGATATTCAAAGGAGCTTCTGGATTCGCACTCAGCACCTTCTTAAGTTTCTCACATGCGACACGCAGCCTAAGACATGCACGTGCATTCTGGTAGACGTCAATCTTGTACTCCTCTTTGAACTTGGTTGCAAAGTGTTTGAACAGAGCCTCATCAAAGTCCCTACCACCGAGTGACCGATCATACGCATGGGACAGCATCATGAGCTGCCCTTTCTTGTAGCCAACTATGCTGACCTGCATGCTGGCATGCCCAACATCGACAAATGCAACGTTCAGCTGGTCATTCTCCGGGAGGTCAGTCTTGTATATACCATAAGCCAGCGCCGTGGCTGTTGTCTCATGGAATAACCGCAATGGCCGGAGGCCAGCAATAGTGGCAGCGTCAAGAACAGCCCTGCGCTGCAGATCAGTGAAGTACACTGGGATACCAATGCAGCAGTCAACAACTGCCGCATTCAGGTTGCCCTCCGCAATGCCCTTCAAATTGGACAGCACCATAGCAAGTAGCTGTGTGGGGGTGAACGTCCGCTCCTCGCCCAGGAATCGCACATGCACAAGTGGGAACCCATCCGGCCCCTCTGTGACACGGAACGGGAAAGAGGCCATGTCACGCTGCAGCTCGGGGTCAGCGAACTTGCGGCCCAGCAGGCGTTTGATCTGGGAGATGGAGTTCTTGGGGTTCATGGTGGAGGACGCGGCGCCGGCGGTGCCGATGAACCGCTGCTTGTCCCCGAAGCAGACGAGGGCGGGGGTCTCCCGCTTCGATTCCTCGTTGAGTACCACATCGATGCCGCGCTGCCGCGCCACAGCAACAATGCAGCTTTCATTGCCGAGATCGAACCCCACCACGCTCATCTTCAACTCAACGTCAGCTCCCCGCCGCTACGGCTTGGATCTAGGTCGCAATCAAACCCTGCACGCAGCAGCAAGATCCACGAGTTAAGCCCGGCAGCGCCATCACCAGAGACGGATTTACCAATAGGGACTGTTTTACCTCCAGTGGGACTGTGGGGTTGTGGAACAGAGCGGATCGTGGCGTCACGGATCTAGGTGGGACGCGGAGCGGGTCCTCGCGGGGCGAGGCGGCGGCACGGGACGGGACGGGGCGGCGTGGGGTCGGCGAAGTCGGCGAGGTGATCTGGCCGGCTGCGGCTAGGTTTTTTTTGGTACACTCTGATGACGGCTAGGCCGCGAAGGGCAACGGGACTACGGGAGGAGAAAATTAGAGATTTGGATGCGACGTGTTCATTTGCTATCTTCCTCAACGTCATTATAAATTTACACAACTTAAACTAACTCATTTAACGATTTGCCATCAATTTTTATTTTTAAATGTCAATTAATCGCCATCTCATTTTATGACATGGAAACAAATGGAAACAAGCAGTGAGATAACATTTCTGCTCTCCACTTCCACACCTCGTGGGCGAAGAAATGAATTAAAAATTATAAAAATCAAATCGGATTAAAATCGAACCGAAATTTTATTTATTTTTAAATTAAAATTTAAGTAAAAATCAAAATAATTTGTGAAAGAATCCGCGAACCGAGTTTTTTTAACACCCCTACCTACTACCTGTCGCTAACAAGTGGGCCGGAGACCGCTTGGGGCCCACGAGTCAGAGCGGGAAAGGCAGCAGGTGATCCCGTCGCCAGTTGCCGTCTCCGCTCCGAGATTTCTCACCCTGCCACCTCAGCACCGATCCTCCTCACCGCAGTTCCCATCCCTCCCTCCGTCATGGCGCCAGCGTGGCCACCGCCTCGATCAGCCTTTATTATATACTAGCATCAACATTGAATTTAAAAAGACAATATAACATTTGTTTCTTTCAATAAAAAAATATAACGTGACATAAATTCATTACGAATAAAACGAATAATTCAAAAACATATGTCATGAATATTTTGATTTTATCAAAAAATTATTCATACAATTCATCGAAAAATTTGTTTTCTCGTGATACGGAAAAGGCAAGATCGAATATTTTCTGACAGTACACTTCTTGTCTCATTTAAATTTAAATGCTAATAATTGAATCAAAAATTCTCTTCGAAGTGTTATACCATTCTGTACACACGCTACGGTTTAAGAAAAAATATAAACTCAAGAAAGATATTAACTCAATAAAAATATTATTCAAAAAGATCAGGAATGGAAATAAGATTGACTAATCTCATTTGAACACAAACTGAGCATGAAGTAGAACCACTTTGCAGCTATCTCCTGAGCCTTCCTGAACGCTATATCCAGCTTCTCGCTTCCAACCGAAAAACTTGGTCACACACCATATTTGATAGATTTGTGAACATCTGCCTCATCACGAACTTTCATAGAGATAGACCACCCTGAAATCAGCTGTGCTATATTGATCAGTCCTACAGATTATGCCCCCCCTCTGGATGTCAATATGGAGCCTTGAGGTATAGGAAACAATCTTTGATAGCGTAACTCCTGGTTTCTGAATATTGATGGGATTTTCAGCTGACATCTTACTAAAGTCAGATCCAACAGTTGAAAGATGATTGTTGTATGACAAATTAGTCTGTAGTGAACACTGGTCAGATGGGATTGCTGCCGAGACTGCTATGAAGCCTAATCATATTCAGGATATATATCATGAGAGTATATAGAAGGGTGTAGGCGTCAGACTATCTTCATTCTTAGAAGGGATCAAATTATGCTGCACAATCACTACATCAAAACAATAGAGGTGCAAAAACTCATTACCACGTCATATTTCATAATAGAGTATGAATTTATATTTATATGCATCTAATAAACATTGGATTTCAAATAGTTCTGCATATGGTGTCAGAAAATATCTAAAATAATTTTAGTTCAAAAATAAGATCACATATATAATCATCTATTTTAATAAATTATAGGCTTCCAACAATACATCCTACCCTAATTTGAGACTAAAAGATGTTGAGGCATTGTTGTCATATAGGCTTCTACCCAAAAATAAAGAAGGGAAACAGGAAAAAAGAAATATGTGTGATAGAAACAATACAGGAATCAACGCTATCGATAGTAGCACAGGATAATGTTGTTCCAATTTAATTGTGAGGACATATATGATAATTAAAACTTAACAAATTTGTAGGGAAGACAGCAGCATGTACCTGTCATCCACGACGAACTTAATCTGGCAACCTAGATCTACTGGCTAGTTGGTGCTTTCATGGATTTGCTCCCCCACGGTTGCCTTTCTGGCACCATACTATGATGTTGAAATCTCATAGAAGAAACAGAAGCTGATTGTAGAGATTGAATCGATCAATCCATGTGGACGACGGTAATCTGCGTCAGGGAGCACCTTCGATATCTTCCGTGACTGCTCGCGAATCCAGCCCCCGGAGAATCCTCCCTGATATGGTGCGCGTCGGAGGCGAAGAATGGGTGAGACGCAGGAGACCCTGAAGGAGGACACTGGAAGTGCTTGACTCACCGATCACGCGCGGCACCGGAGCATGGGCGGCTGCGTCTTTGACGGAGGACACTGGAAGGGCTTCAATCATCGGGTCGCACGCGCCGGCGGGGTGAGACACGGCCGGGCTCTGTAGATCGAGCGGCAGTCGAGTGCCGCGGGGTGAGCCGCCGGTGGGGTGAGACGTGGCCGGGCGCAACGTGTGTGTGTGTGTGTGGGGGGGGGGGGGGGGGGGGGGGGGGGGGGGGGGGGGGGGGGGGGGGGGGGGTCGGGCGCGGCTGATCCAGAGATTGACGGCGAGGCGCTGCGCACTGGCCCGGTCGCGGAGTGAGGACCGGGGTTAAAGATAAACAGTAACGGCGAGCGGTCGGAGACGAGCGAGCGGTGGCGCGCGGAGGCGGCGGCCTCCCCTGGGCGGCACACGAGCGGGCGGGCGCCCTGGTGGTCGTGGAAGAGGCGGCTGGCGAGGGGGCCGGCACAATCGGCGGAGGAGGTTGATCGGGATCGTTCGTCAGGTGCGATGGGTGCGAGAGAGAGAGAGAGAGAGCGTGACGCGAAGTACTGGCACCTCATACGTGCTTTTTAGGTAGGATAAAGGCAATACCACGATGTAATTTTTCATCTTCGACAAAGGCAATAAAATTATTTTAAAATTTTTATTCCACGTCAGCAGCTTAAGTGGCACCTAAAAGATATAATAGTGATAAATATTTAAATGAATCAATTTAAATTGTCTAAATTTGTAAATATATTGGGGAAGATAGCAAATGAACATATACCATCCATAATAATAGCAAATTACTAAATGTCCCCATACAAAAGAGGGAAAAATTATAGGAAATAAACCACGTTACAAATAGGGTATAGGAGGGAAAAAAGCATAGTAGTATATTATGTTGCTACTCCATTAAATAAGATC
The DNA here is from genome assembly GCA_001602295.1 of Zoysia matrella. NCBI lineage: Eukaryota > Viridiplantae > Streptophyta > Magnoliopsida > Poales > Poaceae > Zoysia > Zoysia matrella. Next base: position 124,899 of record BCLG01001112.1, on the reverse strand, counting down.
TGTTGAATATCTTTGGATTCTAAAATCCAGATTTTATAATCCGTAATAGATGCAAACATCTCAAATTTTTTTATAGATTTCAAAATCTAGCTAGCCAAATTTTAAAATCAGATTATGGATGGCAAAAGATAAAGTATCATTTTCACCATTGTAAATGTTTATTTCTAAATTGTTTTATTCAAACTTCAAATAAACTGTGTATCCTTCACGTTCTTACGAAACTCTTGTGGCCACCAATTCCATCACACCAGAGAGCTCCTCCGTCGCCAGCCCCCACCTGCCTCTAACCTTGCCATGAGAGCACCAGCATCTCCCTGTCCGCCATGAGATTGTCGGCAACCGCCGGGCCTGCCCCTGTCTCCGCCCTCGCTATTTGCACACCCCTTCTAAGGTGAGATCATCGCCGGCCGCTTGACATGAAATCTTCGAATCAACGTCAGCTTTCATTGATGCGCTGTCGTGCCACAGCGACAATGCAGCTTTCATTGCCGAGATCATACCCCACCACCCTCATCTTCGATGCAATGTCAACTTTCCGCCGCTACGGTAACCTTGCACGCAGCAGCAAGATCCACGAGTTAAGCATGGCGCAGCTATCACTAAAGGCGGATCTACCAATAGGGCCAACCTACCTAACCAGCCTGTTTTACCTCGAGTGGGGACGCGGGGCAGAGTAGATAATGTAATGGCGGCATGGATCGGGATGGGGCGCAGAGCAGGTCGGCGAGGGTCAGGATGGCGGCGGTGAACCCGGCTAGGTGCTGTCGCTCCTTTTTCATGTCTGGTAGCTACAGAGAGACTCGGGAACCAAATTTGGATGGTGTGTGCGCTCATGCCGCATTGTGGCCTCGGATGTTCTAGTAGCTGCAGGAAATCCGGACCTCTCTGACGTGTGAGCCCCATTTGCAGGAGCATTCACGAAATGTTCCGAGCTCTTCGGGACCTCTCGGTCGCATGTGTCAATCAGCTTGAGTTCGTGATCTCATCTTTTAAATTACAGTCTACTCCTATTTTATGTTTATAGCCAAGGCATAGTGCATGGACTCATCGGATGTCCGAGGCAGCCTGTTGCTGGAGTCTGAAGGAAACCTGCGAGTTGGACCTCTTTACAAGCTTTGTACAGGTGCAGCTGACAGCCCCTGTGATTTCTATCACTTCGTGTGGAGAAACAAAGTGCCTCCCCGTGCGAAAGGGGCGAAACTCTTTACATAGCTGCTTGTTCAGAACCGAAGGCAGTGCAAAGCTAACCTTCTCAAGAAGTAGATGGTTCAGGACATTTGTGAGCTTTGTGGCCTGGCAGCAGGAATGGCTGATCACCTAATCTTTCATTGTAATTTTGCACAATCTTTCTGAACAGCAATCCAGTGCTGTCTACAGATGTCAGTGTCAACTGCTGCCCCATGGGCCGTTCCTCAACCTCCTGGCATCCCTGAGAAACACTACACTACTTTCTTGATCCTCTTTTGTTGGCAACTATGGAAACACAAGCATAATGTTGTGTTCATATCATAGGAGCCGTCTCTTGAACGCCTGCTGTTACATTGCCAAGAAACAACCACGTTGTGGCGCTATTGTCTTCCCCAGACCGAAAATAATGCTGTTAGTTGTTGGTGCATCTCTTTCTCATCCATGTAATCAGCTTTTGCCTTTTGTAATTTGAACTGTAACCTCTGCCTCCAAGGCAGGAACATGTTTTTTGCTTTGTCAAACCCTCCATTTTAATGGAGTTCAGGTGGGAATTTTCTCCCCCTGACATTAAAAAAATATTAAAGTTGTCGGTGTTTCTGAAAGTGCATCTAGGCCCCTAGTGGGTTTTGGTTGATGATGACAAACTATTCAAATAACTAATGACATTTGCTAAGTGCTTTTACAATGAGAAAGATTCAAAAAGTAGAAAAGAATGTCAAAAGAAAAAGAAGACCTCCAATTTTTTTATCAAGTCATGGAGCTTTTTCTCATGGAAGAATACTAGATTTTATCATTTTCTGAGTCTAGGTATGCCGTACTATCAAAGGGACTCAAATTGATGTCTCAAAGGTGCCAAAATGCTCAAATCCATCATAACTCGAGACTCCTTACCGGAGTTTCTGGCACATTGCCAGAGTCTCCGATAAGGCAGAAGCCTTAACCCGAGAAGACTCACCGGAGTGTCCGGCAAAGTCTTGGAGACTCTGGTGACCTAGCAGCCCGCACCCGAGAGGGCTCACCAGAGTATCCGACACAGTGCCGGAGACTCTGGTGGCTCAGGCTATGTCAACCCGAGAGGCTTCACCGGAGTATCCGATAAGTTGCTGGAGACTCCGGTGGACTGGAGTGTCCGGTCAGTCAGAATGTGGTCTAATAGTTACTTTTTAGAGCTCGGGTATCTATACCCTCTTAGCCCCTTTTGAGATGGCTGGCGACTAACACTTGAACAACACACTCTTGAGCTCCAAAAACATTCTCTCACTCCCTTCCAAGGCCTAAGCTTGCAAGATTTGAGCTAGGGATTGTGAAAGAAGTGCTTCCAATCCCATTGTGCATTTGCGGCACCGTCGAGCTTCGATTCGAGTTTGTTACTTTTAGAGCTTTTGCTCCTAGACGGCTAGACGTGCTCGGGAGCTCTCAACTTGTGTGGTGACACCCGAAAAGTTTGTTCACCCCTTCCCGAAAGAGATTTGCTAGTGGAGAATTCAATCTCACCTTTATGGTTGGTTGAGTGAGAGAAAGGATCGAGTGAGATCCGGTTTTTTATGAACCTCTCAATGGAGACCTAGAGTTCCTTCGTGGACTCGAACTTTGGAGTAAAATCTTGTGTCTCTTTGTGCTCTTTTTATTTTTGCAAGTTCATATTGTTCTTGTTATTCATATTCATAGACTTGCTTCGATCTACTTGCTCACTAGTTTCTAGCTTGTTTGATTGCTTAGATATACTTTCTATATCATATTCTAGTCTTTTGATTCAAGTGGAATTTGCTAGAACTCGCTAAAACTTGCTTAGATTCAAATTTCGTCGAAGTGCCTGTTTGACTAGAGTGTCCGGCAAGTTATCGGATAGTCCGGTGACCTGAGTATCCGGCAATTCCGGTGGTCTGACAGTTCATTGAGTTTCATTTTTTAGAAATTATTTTAGGTTGCCTATTCACTCCTCTAGACAACTTTTAATTGGTATCAGAGCCAAACTCTTCGAATCGAGGTTAACCACTTAGAGAGACAATGATGGGTCTAAGAGAATCAAGCTAAGCAAGCGAAAAATCAAGCGAAGAGAACACTCTTCTTCAAGTGAGAGTAATGCGGAATCCTTCTCACTCCTCGAAAGGAAGGCCAAAGAGGCGAAGAAGAAAAGAAGAAGAGAGTTGAAAAGGACTATTCTAAGACCCCTTTCAATTATTCTCGTCATAATTCTAACACAAACTTTTTGTCATTAACCATTGGTAAACCACCTCAATTTGATGGGGTGAACTATATCAAGTGGAGGCACAACATGAAGTATCACCTATTTTCGCTCCACTTGAGCATTTGAGATATTGTTAGTACATGTGTTGAATATTCGGATAGTGATAACGATGAAAAACTCACTCCGGAACAAGAACAAGATCTCCACCGAAATGCTCAAGCGGTGACGGTTCTTCTCTCATCGCTCAATCAAGAAGAGTTCAACAAGGTTTATGTGTTGAACTCGGCAAAGGAGATTTGGGATACTCGTTGAGTTGCTCATGAAGGCGCAAGACCATAAGAATTGCCAAGATTGAGATGATTGAGGGAGAATTGGGAAGATTTGTGATAGAAGACAATGAGACCCCTTAAGAGATGTATAACCGACTCAAAATTCTCATCAACAAGATTAAAGCCTATGAAAGCAGAAATTGGAGTGATCATGAGGTTGTCATGAAGATGATTAGGGCTTACACGGTTAGGAACACAATCTTGTATACACTAATTCACGAGAGCCCTAACTACAAGAAGATGACCCCCGATGAAGTGCTTGGAAAGATTATCAACCATGAGATGATGAAGAAGGATGTTCAATATGTAAAGAATTTGTCAAAAGGTAGCTCAAGCTCAAAGAATCAAGACATAGCACTCAAAGCAAGCAAGAAGAGCAAAGGCAAGAAGATAGTTGAAGAGAGCTCAAGTGATGAAGATGAAAGCTCCGACTTTGATAATGAAGACATGGCTCTCTTTGTCAAGAGAGTCAAGAAGTTCATGAGAAAAGAGCGCAATTACCGTGATGACAAGAGGAAAGATAAGCCCAAGACAAAAGGTAAAAGAGTTTGCTACAATTGTGGAAAGTATGGGCACTTAAGTGCTAATTGCTCACATGAGAAAAAAGAAGAAGATGATGGCAAGAAGAAGGAGAAGTACTTCAACAAGGACAATTTTTTTTTAAAAAAGAAGTACACCGGTGAAGCCCATCTAGGAATGGAGTGAGACTCAAATGAGGAGAGTTCCGATTCGGATGTTGAAGGCATTGCTACATTTGCCATCAAAAAAATCTTAATCAAACAAGTCTCTCTTCACCAACCTCAACAAGAGCAAGAGCACTACTCACACATGCTTGATGGCAAAGGAGAGCAAGCGTAAGGTAAAAACCAAATCTAACCTTCGTTATCAATATGTTAGTAGTGATGAGAAAATAGAAAGTGATAGTGATGATGAGGCTTTGCTTAAAGGTTTAAATAAAAATGCTATCACTAAAATCAAAATGCTTATGGATCAAATAGTTGAGAGGGATGAGATTCTTGAGAATCAAGAAGACTTGCTCATTCTTGAAAAGAAGATAAACCTCGAGCTTGAGAATCTTCTAACTCTAGAAAAAAAATAAAAATGAAGAGTTAGATCAACAACTTGCTTCATGCAAGGAGACTTGTAAAAGTCTTGAGAGTTCAAGTGGTGCTCTTCAAGAAGACTATGATGCCTTAAAAAAGGCCCATAAAGACTTTGAAGTGCAATTTGATACTCTTCGGTCTAACTCTAAATCTAAAGATGCACCTAGCTCAACTAAAACTTTCAAACGTTGTGCTAGATGTAAGAATATTAATCTTGAAGCTTGTGCTACTGATGTCAAATTGATTCATGACTTAAAAGATCAAGTGAAAACCTTAAAAGGGCAAGTTCACCAAAAGAAGCAAGAGCTTGACGGTAAGAAGGTTGAATATGCAAGAAGTGCATATTTGAATACAAGGCGCCCTCATGTCAAGGACGATATTGGGTATGTTCATGGTGGAAAGCAAAATGCAAGAGAATACAAGAATGGCCAAAGTTCCCAAAATTCACAAAAGAGGGAACCTACCAATAGAAGCAAGCCAAGAGCAAAGTCACAAATGATCTTTCAAAGTCTCATGATCATCACGCTAATGTTTCTCGTAATATGCCCATGCTATTTCAAACTTTTGATGCATCATATGTTCTCATGAAAAACAAGTATGGTAAAATTATTGCTAAGTATGTTGGGTCACGCAACAACAACTCAAAAGCTTGTTTGTGGGTGCCCAAGACTCTTGTGGCTAATGTGAAAGGACCCAAACAAATTTGGGTACCTAAAAACAAGGCTTAACTTGTTTTGTAGGTGTACTTCTCTGGTGGATCATTTTGGGTGCTAGATAGTGGATGCACCAATTATATGACTGGAGAGAAAAGAATGTTCACCTCCTACCAAGAAAATAAGAATTCAATGGAGAGCATCACATTTAGTGACAACGGTCAAGGAAGAGTGTGTGGTTATGATAAAATTGCTATCACAATCGAGCATTCTATTTCTAATGTTTTACTTGTTGATTTCTTGGACTACAATTTGTTGTCCGTTTCACAATTTTGTGAGATGGGCTATAATTGTTTGTTCACTAATGAGGGTGTGACGGTTTTTAGAAGAAGAGATGAATCAATTGCCTTTAAAGGTGTGTTAAAAGAAAGCTCTATCTCGTTGACTTTTCGATGGATAAGGCTCAACTTGACACATGTTTAATTGCAAAGTCCAACATGGGTTGGTTGTGGCATCGTAGGCTAGCCCATGCTAGAATGAGAAATCTTAATAAGCTCTTAAAAGGTGGTCGCATCCTAGGACTAACCAATGTTGTGTTTGAGAAAGATAAGTCTTGTGGAACATGTCAATCCGGAAAACAAGATTGAGCGCCACATCCCGCCAAGAACATCGTGACAACAACAAGGCCATTGGAATTGCTTCATATGGATCTTTTTGGTCCAATAGCCTACATAAACATTGGCGGTAACAAATATGGTATTGTAATTGTTGATGATTATTCTCGTTTCACTTGAGTGCTCTTTTTGCATGATAAGAGTGAAACTCAAAGAGAACTCAAGAAGTTCTTGAGAAGAGCTCAAAATGAATTCGGCTTGAGAGTTAAAAAGATAAGAAGTGACAATGGAAGCGAATTTAAGAACACTCAAGTGAAGGAGTATCTTGATGAAGAAGGCATCAAACATGAGTTTTCGGCACCCTACTCCCCTCAACAAAATAGAGTTGCCGAAAGAAAGAACCGTACACTCATAGAGATGACAAAAACCATGCTTGATAAAAAGAAGACCTCCGATCGCTTTTGAGTCGAAGTGATGAATACGGCATATCATGCAACCAACCGGCTCTATGTTCGTCGCATATTGACGTCTCTTACTTTCGTGTTTTTGGAAGCAAGTGTTATTTTCTCAACAAGAAACACAAATCATCCAAGTTTGCTCCAAAAGCGGACTAAGGTTTCTTGCTTGGTTATGACTCAAACTCTGATGCCTATCGTGTCTTTAAACAAAACTCCGGTTTAGTTGAAGTCACATGTGATGTGGTGTTTGATGAGACTAATGGCTCTCAAGTAGGGCAAGTTGATCCTGATATTTTAGATGATGAAGAAGCTCCATATGATGCATTGAGAAGGATGGCATTGGTGATGTACGTCAACGTGATCCACAAGATGTCCAAGATGATCCATCCTCTAATGTTGCATCACCTCCAACACAAGATGAAGCCCAGGAAGAAGAAGAGGGCAATGATTAAGGGGGAGATGAAGAAGAAGAGCAAGATGAAACAAGACCTCAAGTGCCACACCCAAGAGCCTATCAAAGTGTTCAAAGAGATCATCCCGTCGACAACATACTTGGTGATATTGAAAAAAGAGTAACCACTAGATCACGAGTCGCTACTTTTTGTTAACATTACTCTTTTGTTTCCTCTTTGAAACCATTTAGGATAGAAAATGCACTTCATGATCCAGATTGGGTGATGGCCATAAAAGAAGAGTTGAACAACTTCAAGAGAAATGAAGTCTGGTCCTTGGTGGAGCATCCAAATCAAAATGTTGTGGGCACTAAATAGGTGTTCTGCAACAAACAAGATGAGCATGGAGTCGTGACAAGGAACAAGGCAAGACTTGTGGCAAAAGGTTATTCACAAGTTGAAGGTTTGTATTTCGATGAAACCTTTGCCCCCATAGCTAGGCTTGAGTCAATATATTACTTGCCTATGCTACTCACCATGGTTTCAAGCTATATCAAATAGACGTGAAAAGTGCGTTCCTCAACGGGCCAGTCAAAGAAGAAGTGTACGTGGAGCAACCACTAGGCTTTGAAGATGATGAGTATCCTAACCACGTCTACAAACTCTATAAGGCGCTCTATGGGCTTAAGCAAGTTCTTAGAGCATAGTATGAATGCCTTAGGGATTTTCTCATTAAAAGTGGTTTTACAATTGGAAAAGCCGATTTCACCCTCTTCACAAAAAGAGTTGAGAATGATTTATTTGTGTGCCAAATATATGTCCATGATAATATTTGGTTCTACTAACTAAACTTTTTGTGATGAGTTTAGCAAGGTCATGACGAAAAGATTTGAGATGTTCATGATGGGAGAGTTGACGTTCTTCCTCAGCTTTTAAGTGAAACAACTCAAGGAAGAGACGTTCATATATCAAACCAAGTACACCCATGACATTTTCAAGAAGTTCAAGATGGCGGATGCTAAACCTATCAAGACTCTCATGGAGACAAATGGCCATCTTTATCTTGACTTCGGTGGAAAAACGGTGGATCAAAAGGTATATCGCTCTATGATTGGATACTTACTTTACCTTTGTGCATCTAGGCCCGATATCATGCTTAGTGTGTGTATGTGTGCAGGATTTCAAGCCGCTCCAAAGGAGTGTCATTTAAGGGCCGTTAAGAGAATCTTAAGATATTTAGTTCATACACCAAACCTAGGGCTTTGGTATCCAAAGGGTTCCACTTTTAATCTCATTGTATATTCCGATTATGCCGGATGTAAAGTGGATAGGAAGAGCACATCGGAGACTTACCAATTTTTGGGAAGATCTCTTGTATCATGGTCCTCCAAGAAACAAAATACCGTTGCCCTATCCACCATCGAAGCCGAGTATATATCTGCGGGTAGTTGTTGCGCCCAATTGCTATGGATGAGCCAAACCCTTAAGGACTTTGGTTACTTTGAGAAAAAAGTTCCTCTCCTATGTGACAATGAGAGTGCCATCAAAATTGCTAATAATCCTTGTGATCATAACCGCACAAAGCACATAGACATCCGACACCATTTCTTTAGAGATCATACACTAAAGAGGGATATAGAGATATTTTATGTACCCACAAAAGATCAATTGGTCGATATTTTCACCAAGACTCTAGATGAGAAGCGCTTTTATGAGCTTAGGAGTGAGCTTAATATCATTGATTCTCGAAATGTGGCTTGAAATAATGCACATCTGATTGTTGTTTTCTATTTGCTTGTGAAACAAAAGATCTTGTGAAAATATTGAGTGATCTTCAAAGTATTTTATTGTTCTTGGTCTTAGGACCAAATTTGTTGTAAAGTGATAATTGCTTTGATTGTTGATTGTTGCTGATCACTATATGACAAAATATTTATATTCCATATATATATATATAAGCCTATTCTTGCAAAATCACCAAAGTTCTATCCAAAATTCCAAACATTTCTTTGAATTTCCTACTCCTGTCCAGAGAAGGCTCACCGCACTATCAGGCACTTTGCCGGAGTGTCCGGTGGTTTCTGCGGCCGAACTCGAGAAGGCCTACCGGAGGCTCCAGCATTGTGCCGGATACTCCGGTGGCCGGAGACTTCGGCACTTTGCCGGAGTGTCCGGTGGCCTGGAGGTATTTAAACCTCCGTGGGTCCTACATTCAACGGTTCACTCTCATTTCGACCTCTCCAGCCCATTTGTCGCCTCTCTTAGCCCCCAAATCGTCGTCTTCCTCAAATCCGTCGGATCGGGCCGAGTCCTCGCAAGGGATTGATCTCCAAGACTACTTGAGGCTTCCTCATGCATTCCCCGTCGTTTTCTCCGTCGGATCGAGGCTCAAACGAGGTATTTCATTCAAAATCCAACTTTTTCCGATCTCTCTTCGTAGGCCGTTGTAGGGGATTCCCTTTGGTGAATCATCTTCTTTTGATGTATCCTTGTGACATTGAAAGTTTGGTTGCAATGCCTCAGATGGTTAGAGAGATCTCATCGATTCTTGCCAAGAACACGAGGGATCGAAGTGTCCGACAACTTGCCTGAGGATCCGGTGGTTCGGAGTATCTGGCACTTTGCCGGAGACTCCGGTGACCGGACTATCTGGCATGTTACCGGAGACTCCGATGCATCAGTGATTTTGCGCAATCTTTCATGACTCCTTGTCCTATCTTGTCATTGATCTTAGTGGTTCTTCTACTCACTTGTTGACAGATGGTTCGTGAAAAGAGAGCTCAACTCAAAATGAGCCGAAGATTGAGAGCGAGCATGAGTAGGATCGCCCCAAGCGTAAACGGAAGGTTGCGGGTTACGAGAAGCAACCTAGGAAGGAGAAAGATATTGTCATTCGAGGTGTTGCTTCTGGTACCACTTTGACATCAAGGAGGAGTATTGGAGGAGGTCATGGCAAGGGCAAGGGAGTTGCTAGTGGGCAAGGCACTGCTTTTGATGATCAGTTTGCTCTCAGTCCCTTGAGTACCAAGGTTCACTACACAGTGACAGATCCTAAATTTGAGAATCGGGAACGTTTTGAGCATCCCATGAAGCCTATCAACTACATGAAAGGTTCTCATGACTTCATTACCAAGAGGTACACCAATCCTTATTCCATGAAGAGACAGTCTGGATGTGCTAATCACAGGTTTCACAACCTCTTTCACATAGATTGGTACAAGTCTGTGATTGTGGATAAGAAGGTTAGGACAATTCCTATGAAATGAATAGACTGGAGTTACATCAGTGTAGCCGAGGATCTTATATTTGATCAGATTATTAAGGCTTGTGAGCAGAAGGTCTGCAAGGACATCATGGGGCTTAAGCAAGATTGGTGTGAAGAGATAATTACCCAGTTCTACACTACACTTTGGATTGACAGGGATGGAGATGAGCCTATTCTCCACAGGGCACTACACGGCAACTGCTACCAAGTCTCCTACTCACAGTTTGCTGCTTATCTTGGATTTGGTCAGGAGGACTTGGGCAAGCACAAGATTCATTTTAAGCGGGTTCTTCTTGATGGGGAGATAGCCTTTCTCTATTTTGAAAGGCTTGGACCCGTCAGTCTTGGGAAGGTGCACGGGATGACACCCTTCTTCAAGTATCTCAACTCCTTGTTCCGTGTCACCTTGTGCCCTCGGTCTGGAGATGCCTCGAGTGTTATGCTGATGGCAAGGAACTTGCTCTACTGGATGCAAGACATAGATGCCACTCGAGGGGTTTCAGTGTTTTTGATTTCATCTTCCAAGAAATCATTGTCACCGCTACCACACCGATCCGGAGCTGCAGCTATGCTCTCTACATCATGTATATGATCTACTCTTTGCTCAATGGCCAGCTTTACTGTGAGGTGAAGCACAATCCTTATCGCATTCGAGCCACTGGGACATCCACTGGATCCAGCTCTCGTGTAGCAGCTCTATCTTCTAGAGGTGATTCCTCTTCGCATGAGCCTTCCACACATCCTTCTCACGGTGCTTGCAAAAAGAAGTACCGTAAGTCTTCTTCTTTCTCCTTCATTGTTCGGGCTCTCAAGGCAGTCTTTAGCGTGTGTACTCACAACGCTACCGAGATTAGAGAGCATCGCCGTGAGACCCGTGAGCAATTTCAATCTCTAGGGGCAAGACAAGATTGGATTGCCTCTCATCTTAACATCAACCTTTCTCCACTCCGCGAGTATCCGGATTTCCCTCCTCCTCCTATCTTTGATAATCCTTGAGATCCTCTTGCCTATGCTTAACGGTTGGTCTAAGAACATGAGCAAGAGGGTGGAGCCGAAGCAAGTGAGGAAGAAGGTGAAGAGGACGTCGCAGCCGCCGAGGGAGAAAGTGAAGGAGAAGGCGATGAAGAAGAAGGTGATGATGAGGAAGGTGATGAAGATAGCGATGCCACATTTTGAGCTTACCACTTTGTATTCTTTTCTTCTTTTTTATGATGTGATGCCAAAAAGGGAGAAGATATCTATCCTGTCATCTATCTTTATCTTCGGGCTTATATTATTATAATGATAGACATATAAAACTTGTGTGAGTGTTAGTATAAGACTATGTGATTTGTGGTTTGTAATAACTCTATTCGTACTCTATTTGAGAGATTTGGTTATTATGTTGCTATCTATGATATGTGCTGGTGTAATGGTGAAATGTTCTTTTTGATCTTCTTATACTTGTTGTGTGAATATTTATTGTCATATGCATTACACTTATTATGTTCACTCACTTGTTGCACCCCACGGATGCTTTGATATAGGGGGAGCTCTCACATTTTTTCTCAAATATGTGCATTTTGAAATGTTAAAGCCAAAATAAGGAACTCATGTCCATGCACACATTTAGGGAGAGCTTCCTATATCACAAGTATCCAAAATTGTTGATTATATTTTTTTTGAAGCTTTGAATGCATTGTCATCAATCACTAAAAAGGGGAAGATTGGAAGTGCATCTAGGCCCCCTAGTGCGTTTTGGTGGATGATGACGAACCATTCAAAGAACTAATGACATTTGCTAAGTACTTTTACAGTAAGAAAGATTCAAAAAGTAGAAAAGAATGTCAAAAGAAAAAGAATACCCCCAATTTTTTTTGATCAAGTCACGAAGCTTTTTCTCATAGAATAATACTAGATTTTATCATTTCTTGAGTCTAAGTATGCGGTACTATCAAGGGAGACTCAAATTGATGTCTCAAAGGTGTCAAAATGCTCAAATCCATCATAACGCGAGACTCCTTACCGAAATATCCAACACATTGCTGAAGTCTCCGGTAAGGCAGAAGCCTTAACCCGAGAAGGCTCATCGGAGTGTCCGGCAAAGTGTCGGAGATTCCAGTGGCCTAGCAGCCCGCACCCGAGAGGGCTCACTGGAGTAATCAGCACAATGCCGGAGACTCCGGTGGCTCAGGCTATGCCAACCCGAGAGGCCTCCCCGGTGGCACAGTTGCCGAAGACTCTGGTGGACCGGAGTGTTCGGCAAAGTGCCGGAGTTTACGGTCAGTCAGATTGTGATTCAACGGCTACTTTTTGGAGCCCAGGTATTTATACCCTCTTAGCCCCTTTTGAGATGGCTAGCGACTCACACTTGAACAACACACTCTTGAGCTCCAAAAAGACTCTCCCACTCCCTTCCAAGGCCTAAGCTTGTAAGATTTGAGCTAGAGATTGTGAGAGAAGTACTTCCACTCTGTCGAGCTTCGATTCGAGTTTGTTACTCTTGGAGCTTTTGCTCATAGACTACTAGGCGTGCCCGGGAGCTCTCAACTTGTGTGGTGACGCCCCGAAAAGTTAGTTCTCGAAAGGGATTTGCTAGTGGAGAACCCAACCTCACCTTTGTGGTTGGTTGGGTGAGAGAAAGGATCGAGTGAGATCCGGTTCTTTGTGAACCTCTCAACGGAGACGTAGAGTTCCGTCGTGGACTTTAACTTTGGAGTAAAATCTTGTGTCTCTTTGTGCTCTTTTCATTATTGCAAGTTCATATTATTCTTGTTGTTCATATTCATAGACTTGCTTTGATCTACTTGCTAACTAGTTTTTAGCTTGTTTAATTGCTTAGATCTACTTCCTATATCATATTCTAGTCTTTTGATTCAAGTGAAATTTGCTAGAACTCGCTAAAACTTGCTTAGATTCAAATTTCATCCAAGTGTTTGTTTGACCGGAGTGTCCAGCAAGTTACCGGACAGTTTGGTGACCGGAGTATCCGGCACATTATCGGAGACTTCGGTGGTCTGATAGTTCGTTGAGTTTGATTTTTTAAGAATTATTTTAGGTTGTCTATTCACCCCCCTCTAGGCAACTTTTAGTTTCGTATCACCGGCATGGTAGAATTTGTGTATCGAAGAGAGGTTCGTGCATACTCTTCGTTGAGCTAACTTAGTCTAAGGGAGAATCAAGAGATTTTAACCTGGTACGGGTCGTCACGGAGACATAATACTCTACATTCAGGATTGGGGGTGTGTATAGATCATAAAACTTGATTGAATGAGGTTACAATGGCGCTAGGATTCTTGCTTGAGCAAGAACTCTAAGTCTTTCGCAGGTGCTAAGTGTGATGGTGTCTATTGCTCATGTGTCTGATCTAAAGTCCCCGGCGCGACCTTTTATAGAGGTCAGATCAAGATTACAATGCTTTGATGCTTAAGTAACGGGTGGCCCCTCACAGGTGGGACCACAAGCATCTGGTGTTGTTATGCCTGGCAGCCTCTGAGCGCTAGGTCATCGCGTCATCGTCCTTGTCTTTGTCCTTTGTGCAGCGCGGGTGGGATAAAATCAGTTTTCTACCACCATATAGCAGACAGAGCTTGCCGCACGGTGTCATAAATCTTTGTGCTTGTCGGAGGTTGGTCATCCAAAGGTAGTGCCCGACTTAAGGTCAGACGAAAAGAGCGACACCTGACCTAGAAGTCGGATGGGCCTTGGCTTGGTGGAATCGAACTGCGGTATGCGATACAATGGGCCATCTTTTATGGCCGGATCTTTTGACTGGGCCGAATCTATAAATACCCGTGGTATACGATTCTGACAAAAGTATCAGTGAATTTGTTCGGTTTTCTCATTACTTTAAATATTTGAGTGCAACTGATTGGTGTGTAGTAATTTAATATATTTTATTAATATGGTAACTCAATATGTTTTAGGCCTCTTTTGGAATGAAGGAAAGAAAAACATAGGAACAGAAAAAAATAGGAATAAAGAAAACACAGAAATGTAAAAAAGTCGAAAGATCACAGAGATTTTTAGAATCAAGGAACTTGTAACATGAGAAACAAAAATAGAAATAATAAACATATATCAAAACCAAATTTAGATCAATTAAATAAATTACTGTAATATTCTAATGATGAATGTTCTGAATGAAGGAATATAAATATAGGAACTACAATGTATTGGATAATAATAATAATAATAATAATAATAATAATAATAATAGTACTATTATTATTATTATTATTATTATTATTATTATTATTATTATTATTTAAGCAGTTTATGAATCTCTTAACACTTTTAATTGCTCATTTCTTCCTCCATTAATAATAATAATAATAATAATAATAATAATAATAGATACAAGCATTTTATAAATCTCTTAACACTTTTAATTGGTCATTCCTTCCTCAATTACTTTTAGCTAATAAATATAATGTCCTCTGTGCACTAAGTGCTTGCATGCTGGCCATTATAGTCGAGTTCTTTTAAAATAAACCAAGTAACATTATTTCAGAGGTAAGACATGAATTTAATCTCAATCGTTGAATTATATAACGAAACATACCCCTGATTACTATCACTCGCCAAAATTTACTAATAACTTTCTAAATTGAATTATTCAACAATTAATAACTATTAAAAACTTTTACCTCCTAAGAGGTAAAAGAATAATTTAAACCTCAAGATTTAGTGTAAATGAATGGTGTATATTCATTTGGGTCTATTTTAAAATTTGCCTTATAAGTCTCCACGGTGAACAAGCAAAGGAAACTTTCCTTTAGATCCAACTTTATTTTTTCTTTCTTTTGTTTTGTGAAGGAGCTCTCATCTTCTTTAGGAAATGAATTCATCATTTCTCCATTTCAAACATCAAATATAGGAAACATTCATATGGAAAGGATTCCTTTGACGCAAACGGGGCCTTATTAATATTATGGCGGCGGGGGTGCGAACTGAGAAGGCAACGAGGATAGAGGGTGGCTTCACGGTTTGCTACGATGAACTGAGAAGGATTCACTTGTCACTTGTATCCTGGCGAGGCGGTGACGCCTTGTTCGAAGACGCCAATATCAGAGGGCATGTTCACTTTTTTTTTCTTTTTCTGTTCTGCGCTGCGGCTATTTACAGCTAACAGCAGAACAGCTACTGCTCACGAGCTAATCAAATGCAGATTGAGTAAGACGGAGGTCTAGAGTTGCTAGAAGTGAGTCTTAGATGTCCCGGGGATAAAACGTTAGGTCAATTTTGTATTAGCTATCCAATAAACTACAAATTCTTATCAACCACTCAAAATTTTCCAATTTTCTTATCACCCAACAATGTTAACTTTCTTTTTTTATTCGTCACTTCTATACATTTAGAGACATGAAAAAGACTTATTTGCTCCTTAATCATTTTCCTACTAAGTTTCATTATTACCTATTTTAGTGAACATTGTATCAATCAGTCATATCTCACAAATTCACATTATGGTACATGAGCATAAAAAGAAATAAAATAGTTCATATTATGTTTTAAAATTTGAATTGAAAGTGTTTCCTTGTGAAAATTTTATAACCCTCAAAACCAAACGTCCACTAAAATGAATAATTGTAAAACTTAGGAAAAATTGATAGAAGAGCAAACAAGTTTTTTTCAAACCTCTAAATGTATATATGTGACGAATAAGGAAAAAAAAAAGATAACATTGACGGCTGATAAGAAAATTAAAAATTTTAAGTGACTGATAAGCAAGTACAATTTTTTTATAGCTAATAAGGAATTTATCCTAAAGCGTTTAGCAATGTACTCTAGTTTTCAATTATTCCTCAACGGTCGTAAACGCACGGCTGCACCCCGCAGCACAGCGCAGCATAGAAAAAAGAGCTAATTCTTTTGTGAGCAGCTGAAAAACTCTTAATTTCTTTTCAACAACTGAAGAATTTATTTTCTCTTCTGTGTCACAGGTTGAGATTTGCTTTCTCCTATATGCTATCCCTAAAAGATTTTCTTTTATCTTCTAGAGTTTATTTTTTGTTTTTGGGTATGGCTCGATGAAACACAACTTCTATTACTTCAATATCCGTACCAATTTTTATGTTGAGGGAATATATAGCGATGAACAACTTTTATTATTACTTCCACTGAAAATTTAGTATATATTACAAAATTAAAATTTTCCTATGAATTTAAATTATCTTAATTTTTAGATCTGTTAAAGAATGTGATAAAATTCTGAAAAGATCCCAGTAATTCTCTTTTATGATTTAGTATTTAGTAAAATTAATTTCATGTTACATATTCGATGAAAAGATATTTTAGGATATTATTTTATTTGAGTGGTATATATGGAAGGGAAATGTCAACCGGGCAGGGGGGGGGGTTAAAATGGCAAACAATTTTTTTAATAGCTAAGAAAGAATTAAGGCCTCCTTTGGAACATAGGAATTTAGCAGGAATTGTATAGAAATTTCACACGAATCAGTTCAATTTTGTAAGAAAAACGCAGGATTTGGAAAATTTTCTCGCAATCTAAAAGAGGCTTAGGGCTCTTTGGAACACAGAATTTTTATAAAAATTGTGCAGAAATTTCACAGAAAAAACATAGTAACTGAAAAAATTTTCTTGGACTAAAGAGGCCTTAAGAGTTTCTCCGGTGGCTCGCAGCAAATTTGTAAAGATACAAGCAGAAGGGAACAGGGCCTGAGTCTAGCACCAGCCAAGTCCCCGCACTCGACCGTGGTATCGAGCGCGACCGGTCCAGCACTCCAGCATTGACCCACCAAGTTTGGTCAGGCACGAAGAAAATTGTCTAAAGCAACTGCAAGAACATGGGCAGGACATTATTTTTAGTTGACCTACGCGACAACAAGAAGGAAAAAAAAACAGAGGGAGTAGGTTAGAAGCGCCAAATTGCTGAACCGTACATGGCATAGTCTTGGTCAAGTCAATCCCGCGTCTTTCCAGCATTTTTTCCTTGATAACATCTTTAGATCTCTAATGGCAAAACTGCAAAACTGCAATTATGTATTCAGCTGGCTTTACAAGTCTCGTTTTTAACTACAGTAATAGGGATAGGACCATTTACTGTAGATTTCACGTTTTCCCAGCATTTTTCTTGATAAAATCATTACTGTAGATCTCTAATGGCAAATACTGCAATTATGTAAGGTGGTGCATTATAGAAACGTGTCATGGATGATTTAGTATTGAGAAAATTTCTTATTTGACCTTAATTTTTTTTCTTCCTTAGCCTTTTTTGAAACAAACTTCCTTTTAAAGACAGAATTCTATTTTACCTTATTTTTTTGCCTTTCTGTTCACTTAGATGGGTAACAGTGTTATATGATGGTGGAAAGTACCATTTTACCCTTAGTAATGACTAAGAACATTGTTATATGTCTGTTAACCCTGTGATTATCTTAATAATAATATGATAATGACTACTATATGCAATGACCTTTTTCTAATTATTAAGATAATCACAGTGTTAATAGCCATATAACAATGATAACAATCATATAACAATGTTATTAGTCATTAGACTCATTACCAAGGGTAAAATGGTACTTTCTACCATCATATAAC
>BCLG01001112.1:85309-106996 GCA_001602295.1 Zoysia matrella | reverse complement strand
CTATTTGATACAACTTATTTGCATCGTATTCTCTGAAATAAGTAAAAGTTGTGTCAAACATAAAACTTATTTCACAGCTTATTAGTTCAACAACTTCTTAAAATAAACTAAAAAACAACTTATTTTTCAGAATTTTTTCATCAACTGTCCAAATAAGCTATTTTTTTTTAACAAATCCTAGCTGTGCCAAAAAGGGCTTATAGAATCTAGATTATGTGTAAAATCTAGATGGGTGTTTGGAGACCGGATTATATAATCTGATTTTCTAATTTTTTACTTGTCTAATTATATATTTGTCCTCCCTCCTCTTTTTTAAAAAATTATGTTGTCAGGATTTCTATTAGTAAGAGGTCCAAACAACCTAGATAAAAATTACTCCATCTGTCTCAAAATATAAGCATTTTTAGCTTTGATCAAAGTCCATCTTATTTAACTTTGATCATTAATAATGAAAAATTTATGAAGTTTTATTGCATATAAATTATATTACTAAATTTATTATAAAATAAACTTTTATATTATGTAACTTTTAATATTAATTTTTTTTTATTTTTTTAGATATTGTTAGTCAAAGTTAAAAAACTTTAACTTTGATCGAAACCAGAAAATCAGTTTTCCAACTAATAGTGTTCTTTCTGTTTTAATTGTTGCATTGTTGAATTTTAACGTTATTTTTTGACAATTCATCACATTCAAATTTTTTTTTATAAATATATAAATTTATTATTTATGTTTCAAATATCTTAAATGATAAAGCAAACTATAAAATGTATATTATATTTAGTATATTTTCTAATAAGACTGATAGTAAAAATGATGTTAAGAGCTAACAGTGGCAATAAAAAAAACTGAGTTACTACATTAATTAATAATTGCCCCGAGTCAGGAAACTGGTAATGTTGTCCCAAGAAACTCAACCGAAGCCAACGCGGAACTGTTGTCAGCAAGAGAACGCGTTGATGGAACATCTTGACAGAAAAGAACGCGGGGACGGTTCCTACTTCCTATAAATTCATCCATGTTCAGATCGATCTCTGGAAGCACCGCTACTGCACCAGTTCGGGAGAATCGGGAACACACACAGCTGCTGTATCCCAGTGTCAGTCTCGTTTTCCATTATGGCCGTGGCCAATGCGCGCGCGCAGTCGCCGTCGGAGCCAGCAGCCGCCGAGCAGGAGGCGTCGAAACCCATTGCGGTGGCGTTTGCAGCCGCGGTTACCCTCTTGACGACGTGCATCTTCGCATTCACAGCGTGGCGGGCACGCCGCGATCCGTGTGACCTGGCGTTCGTCTTCATCGCCTTTGCGGACCTGACCGCGCTCCTGCTCTGCCTCCGCCGCGCCGAGACGCTCACGCCGGCCTCGCCCGCCGCGGAGCGGCGGCGGCTGCACGCCGCGGTGTGGGCGTTGTCCGCCGCGCTGTGCTGCGCGTTCGCGTACCGCGTGTCCCTTCTGATGCCGGCCGCGCTGGTGGTCGTCGTCTGGTGCATGACGTCGTTCGTCGTGGGATTTGGATTCTTCTTGCTCGTGCTCTGCAACGACTGCCAGCGGGATGACCAAACTTGTGTGGATGACGTCGATTGCGATGCTGCCGGCGATGGCAATAAACCTCTCGTCAAGAAGATTAGGCCCACTGACGAAATAGTGTAGTATGACGAAAGCATCATACAAGAAGATCAGTATGAAGAAAAACCTATCCTGAATTGCATTGTTGTGCCGTGCCGAAGGAGAAAATAAGTTTTTGTTATGTTTACAGTGTTCTAAAGACAAATGGCTTATTCCCACATTGATTTGATACTGACAAACATTTCATCCCTAAAATCTAAGCATTCTCAACATATTCTCAGTTCACGACATTCAAATAGATACTTCAAAACCAGAATCGCAACATTTTTCAATTACGACTGCAACATAGAGAAATTTTTGAAAATATACTTGACCTTATTCTATCTTTTTTTTTTCTTGCGATGCCTTGTTCTATCTGTGAAATGCAAAAGGAAAAACTTCTATCTTTTTTATGTTGTAATTTATCCTCATGGACGGGATGAAGCCGTCGTCGAACAACAGCCTAGGGAAGCTCAAGCTCGATCCAGCCTCCTTCCTTCCACAATACTCCAATGAAGAGGATTTGATCACCAGGGTACAACCTACTCCAAAAGGAGCCGAGCTAGTTCGGCTCCATCTCCACTAGCCCGCCAAAAGCACGAGAGCAGAGCACTCCCAAGGTGAGGAAGAGTTAGAGAGGACTTCCTCATCCAACACTGGCACGGTTGAAGACTGGACACATACCCTTAAAAAAATGAATCTTGAAGATCTAGGGCATGAGTTCCATCTTTTCCTGTATAGAGCGAAGAAGAAATATTTTCCTCAGATTACTGAATGGCTTCAAGCTATCTAAATAGTATTTTAGTAGACTTTCTTTTACCTTTTTCTCTTTTGTAACTCCTGTTGTGAATAACCTTTATTATCATTAATATATTATAACCACTAGGGCTTTTGCCCTCTTGTTCTCTTAAAAAAAACCCCACTCACCACAAGCATATCCATGGTCTTACCCACCTCGCCATGGCTGGACGCCATCAGAGGCAGAGAAGACTGCTGAAGCCAACTTGAGAGGAAGATGAGAGCTTCAAGAGGGGGTTTTTTAATAATAATATTTACTAAATATAATCATAGAAACTGCAACAGAGTATAAAAAGAAGCCATATGTATGGGTGCCTTTGGTTGGCTTGCCTTTTGCTTTTGCAAAAGTCAAAAGCTCAAGCAAAGGGGGTGAACTTTTGCAAAAGCTTTTTCTAGGAAGCAGCTTTCTCTTAGTTCAAAAGCAAAAGCAGGTCTAAACTTGCTTTAGCATATATAAATATAATTATATAACTATAATTATATTAAATAATTGTATTTATATAATATAATTATAATTACATTACATAATTACTGAAAAAAATAAAAATTACTGAAGGAAATTGGATTAAATTACTGAAGCACGATAAATAATAAATTATTAAAAGATGTAACACAAAATTACTGAAGGAATTAGATTAAAATTACTGAAGAATTACAAAAATGACTGAATGGAAATTTAACAAAATTAGTGGACGAGAGAAAATTAATGAAATAATAAAATAAGATTACTAAAAAATGTAAAATTACCAAATAAAATACAACAAAATTACTGAGGTTTAGAGGGTGTAGAACAACGTTTATAATTATAATTATATATATTATAATTATAATTGTGTAATTATATTATAAGTATATATAATTGTTATTATAATTATATAATTATATATAATTATAATTAGGTAATATAAGTACAGTTATATTATAATTATATTATAGGTATATATATAATTATAATGGTATTATATAATTATAATTATGTAATATAATTATATTATAATATATATAATAAATGAACAATATAATGTTTTATGATCAATTTACATATAAATTGTCTTGCAGTTTTACAACCTCACAACTGCTTTAAGTCAAATGGCTTTCAACTTTCTCACAGCTCATATTTTACAGCTGTTTTTTCACAGCTCATATTTTAAAACAACTTTTTTACAGCTCACAGCTCAACCAAACACACCCTATATTCTTAAGTCTCACAAGTCGCGCCAGTCGACCATGAACAACTATTCTTGAAACCAGTTACACCCGTGTCCAACCGGTTCTCCGGCATTCTCTCCATTGTTCATTTGCAGCTCTGTGATCAAAACTGAGAGTGGATGAACAATTTGAAGCTCACAAGCTTGCTCAACCCGTCTTTGGATCGATTTGGCTGGGCTTGACTCAGTTTACAAAATTTTGCAAGCCAAACTAAGTAATTAGCTCGTTTTTCATAAGCCAGCTCATTCTAACGAGCCACGCGATAAACCTAAAACAATATTTTTTCATGAAATATCGTAACTTTAAAGGCTGTCAACAAAATCTAAGTCTAGAATACTGACTTGTTATTCTCATCCTTCTTTGAAGCACAATAAGATTATGTGTATCATAACATAGGGGAGTAGAATTCTAGACATAAAATACCTATTTTGATTTTATTTTGTTTTGTAATGAGCCGATCCAACTCAACATCCGCCACGAATAACAAATGCGCACCTAAACATTATGTTCCTAATGAAAGATGGATATCCTTTTTTTTCAACTATAAAATTAATTGGGTGTAGCTCCAATTATTCAGTCCTCCTACGGCCTACTTAATTTGGAATGAAGAAATATCTTCCAAATATTATATATATTTCTTTTTTTTTACAAAATTGAGTTATTTTCTTTGAAATTTCTATATCATTTCTGTAAAATTTCTATGTTAGAAGGATCCCATAGCGCTAAACAGATGCTCTCTGTTTGCACAGGAAAATGCTCAGACTCAAGCAACAGGGTGAAGATTTTGACCAAAGCTATAGAATGGAGACCGCTGGGTGCACCTTACGAACTCGTCAACCAGCAATAATAATTCCTAGGGAGTTGCATGCATTATATCCCTTTGAACACTATGCGCAGTCGCAGTTTCTAGGTAACAGCAAAAGCGTAACAGTTTCTTTGCTCCCCGTCATGGAATGCGGCCCGTAATGGAACAGTCTGAGTTGACGGCAAGACGACGTTATCCGCGTCGTCTACCACGACTGGGCTACCAGTCACGGTTGAATGGTCGACGCGTTGTTCCGGTGGAAGTGCTGCATAAATACTGCAAGCTTCTTCGAGTACTCTCTTTCGTCGCACAATAAAAATTATTTTAAACAATGATACGATCTTTAAAACACAATTTTGACTTCTGTTTTTTATAAAAATATTTATAAAAAGATGATATATGTATATTTTTATAAAAGTATTTTTTAAAACAAATATAATCATATAAAAACATTATTTAAAACGATTTTATCGTGTGACCGGACACAGTACGTCGCAAGTGCTCCACAAGTCCGTAGTCTCGGTAAACCCAGCAAGGCGAGCTCTCCATCGTCTCATGACCTCCAAGAACGGCGCCATCCTCGGCGGAGCCGCCGATCCACCGCCGTCGCCGCTCCGCCGCGCTATCGCGGCCGCCTGAGTTCTGTCCGAGTGCGTGTGCGTCGCCTCGCTCTTCGCACCGGCGTCGACGCTTGGCGTGCCGGAGGGACCACGGCGGCGCCGCCTGGAGATGGCCGTCGCGTACGCAGTGCTCTTGTGGTTGGGAAGGCGGCTGGCCCCCGCCAGGGGGTGGATGAAGCTCGCCGCTCGGATAATGGCGACCGTTGCCATGGTTCTCGTCGCCTACTGCACGGGCTCTATGAACAATCTGATTGGATTTATATACTCCTGCCTCTGTTTACTTTTAATTGCCATTATATTGTTTAAATTTTGTATCCAAATAATAATGATCGTTCTCATTCCTCCCTACACATCTCTCTCTTCCCTATTTAGTTTTATCTTTGTATCTCTCCTCCTAGGTTCCTATGCACTGTATTTTTTTTTATTTCTTCTTAATTCCCATGATTA
This sequence comes from Zoysia matrella, assembly GCA_001602295.1. Classification (NCBI taxonomy): domain Eukaryota; kingdom Viridiplantae; phylum Streptophyta; class Magnoliopsida; order Poales; family Poaceae; genus Zoysia; species Zoysia matrella. Next base: position 101,513 of record BCLG01001112.1, on the reverse strand, counting down.
GAGCTAGAATGACAATTACAAGTAAGAGGAGGGAGTAGTAGCTATGTAGGTCTTTCTCACACAATATTTGTTCATCCAAAGTGTCTCTCCATCAATATATCATAATGTTTGTGATCGTAATCTATGATAAGATTTTATCAAATTGTAAAGATGAAGCGATAGCTTCAAGTGTCTCTTCATCCACTACTAGAAAATAGAAGTTTTTTACGGCCATCATACCGCCAAAAAAGTACCAAAAACCGTCAAATTTGTCGGCTAACCGTCAAACAAAGGCTTCTATGAATACGATGTCAGGAAAAACAAGTTACGTTGGTGGTCCACCTCCAAGAATATATATCGTGACTGTATTTCTTTCTGGTCGCTGCCAAGGAAATCTATCTCATGTCAATCGCGTACTGAAATTTCCTGGACTTCGGGAACTGACAGGTTAATATGTTTTTGTGACGGTTCAAGAATAATACTAACTTTTGGGAACCGACAGGAAATCTCTCATGTCAATTTGATAAACTTCTACTATATTTTTTATGTTTTAATATTTAAAGTGGGATGTTGATGAGGATTTCCCATTTCTTGGGTATTTATGTTGGACGTAAGCTAGACTTGTTGGAGTTTTTCATATTGTGGTGGGATATTTTTACATTTGTTTTGCAAGATGTTAAATAAGCATGTTATGGTGGCTAAATTACAGACCGTTTTGGTATGTGGCATACTGGCATGCCATTTTCTTAAGCTGGACCCTTTGTTCATATGTAATAATTGTTTTTTGATGATTATAAAAATAAATTCTGATATTTTGAGTAATCATAGAAACCGTAAAGTAGTATCAAAATAAAACCATATGCAAGTTTATATCCTGGAGTCTCACGAGTCGCACTAATTGACCATGAACAACTATTTCTGAAACCAGTTACACAAGTGTCCAATCAATTCTCCGGCATTCCCCCATATTCCATCTGCAGCTCTGATCAAAACTGTGGATGAAAAATTTGAAGCTCACAAGCTAGATTAACCTATCTCTGGATTGATTTGGCTTGGCATCTATGGATCTCAGCAGATCAGTAGTGGAATCAACCATTTCCCCTATGGAAACAATGAAAAACTGTTGGGAAATGTTAAACCAAAAAATCACAGGCCACCAGAGTATCCGTTATGTTTTTGGAGTGTCCGATGAGCCCTCTCGGGTTCGGACACTTAGCTCAGCGGAGTGTCCAGCACGTTGCCGAAGTGTCCGGTGAGCCCTCTCGGGTTCGGGCACTTAGCCCACCGAAATGTCCGACACGTTGCCGGAGTATCCGGTGAGCTCTCGGGTTCGGGCACTTAGCGCACCGGAGTGTCCGGCACGTTGCCGGAGTGTCCGGTGAGCCCTCTCGGGTGCGGGCATTTGAAGGAACCTCAAATGCCCGAACAGCTATCAGTCCGAGGAGAAGCGGCGAAATGCCTGATGTGCTTAACGCATGCAAGAGGCTCAATGCCTAAACAGTTATCGATCCGAGGGAAAGCGTCAAAATACCCGATGTGTTTAACACACATATGGGGCTCAATGCCCGAACACCCGAAGTGATCAACGCACTGCACAAAAGACCCACGACATCTTCTTTTATATGCTCGAGGAGCTCAACCCTCGCAAGGGGCTCGGCTATAACGTGCCGCAAACACTCGATGTGCTCAAACGTGCTAAATATGTTCAGTCGTTTGTGTCTCTTTGTGTCTAAGGTGCTTAACGCGCTTGAAGAATTCAAATATCAATACTTGAACGTCCGAAGAGACTAATTTCGAGTATGAACGGGGTCTCCGGAATTACACGACGGAACCTCTGGCGTCTTACCGAAGACTCCGGTCACCGGAGTGTCTGACAGTTTACCAAAAGATTCTAATTTCTTTCCTAATTCGTGGGATTAGTTGCCCTACTGGATAAGACCATCCCTCCTCTATAAAACAGAAGCCCATGGCTAGTTGAGAATAATCCCAATCGATCAAATCATTTTGCCTTTACATTTCATTCTTCTCTAAATCCTAATCCCCTTACTTGACCTCTATGCTGTCCTTCCTTCGTCCTGTCGACGTTTGAGGATGATCCGGCTGGGCTGACCGAGCCCGGATCAACGCTAGGACGATCCCTCTCCAACGGGTCCCTCTCGAGGCGAAATTTTCCAGTGCTGCCCAAACCCGGCGTTGAAGAAGCGTCAACATTTTCGCACACAAACGTGCGAGCGGTGTGTGGGCCCTGACCCGATTTCGGCGTCAACACACATTTGACGACTCCGCTGGGGACGAGTGATTCTGGTTGCACAAACCGAATCATCGTTTCCATTATGACCTCCGAGATCTCCATGACGAATATCGTCACGCCATCCTTGGAGGAGTTGTCCGAGGAGACGCGCAAGGTGTGCGAGGAGCGGGAGCTGCAGAAGTACTTGGCATGTTTCAAGAAGGACCTGTAAGGCGCGATCTCACAAGTAAAAGAGCCCATTCTTCCGGCCGTCGATGACGACGCGACCATGGATGCTGCCAATGTAAGGACATCTTCTCACCCTCCCGTTACTTTTGAAGACCTTTCGTATTACTTCGCCGATATGAAAAAGGTCTTGACGAATGATATGCAATACGTGATCCAAGAAAACTTGTCTAAGTCTAGAAATGTTAGTATTGCATCATCGTCTCATGTTGCGCATGTAGGTCTTACTACTAGTGCATCGGCGCCTATTACGTCAAGTGTAGAACAACCTCCGTATGGCATGCCGTTGAACTCATTTAGTGGGCAAACTAATTTTTTGTCTCATGCGTAAACTAGTGCTTTGGTATTGTCTCCCGCTAGCATAGAGCCAATTATTAGCATCCCTAATCCGGTCATTAGCCGATTAAATAAATTGGCTAATATTGTTCCTCTTTACTGTACCGTCGCGTATAGCACACCACCTATCCCACCTAGCGGTACGGGTATCCATCATGGCCCCGTTTCTAATGAATTGTTTAGCGACATGAAAACGATCACACATCCCTCGCCACCGGGCACATCTACTAGGCCACCCATAGCAAACATAGAGGAGTGTACGACTCACATTAAAGAGAACTTAAGCAAACAATTTCGTGAGACGCTAGGGGTAGACCTCAAGGGAAGGGACCGGATTTATCAAAAACCGTACCCCGCATACTTTGATTCAGTCCCATATTCCGTTGGATGGCGTGTTCCCGACTTCGTCAAATTCAATGGCGAATATAGCAAAACCACTCGAAAACACGTTAGCCAATATGTAGCACAACTAGGAGAAGCGAGTTTTAGTGAGGCTTTGAAAGTACGATTGTTTTTTTTATCACTAACCGGAACCGCTTTCTCTTGGTTTTCATCATTATCCCCAAGGTCCATATACACGTGGGAGTCTTTAGAACGTAGGTTTCATGACCACTTTTATTTCGGGGACAACAAATTGAAGTTGTCACACTTGACATCGGTTCGGCAAGGAAAAGAGGAACCCATTGTTGAATAACTTCGATGGTTTAGAGATATTAAGAACCGATGTTTTAATTTAACAATTTCTGAAAAAGACTTAGCCGACCTAGCTTTTAGTGGTTTACGGTCGCATCTTAGAGAAAAGTTGGAGGGTTACGATTTTCATACACTCACCCACCTCCAACAAAGGGTTTCGGCTCAAGAAAGCCGAAGCAAAGAAAATAAAACATGACTACATGACCCCTCGTAGCATGCACGTTGTAGAATGTGATTCGGATAGCTCTGATGATAATTCCATTGACATATTGGCTGTTGAGTTCATTTAGCCCTCTAAGGCCAAAGACAATGTGAAATGCACCTTCGATGTAGCCAAATGTGATAGAATATTTGATATGCTATACAAAGGTGGATACATTAAGATCGCATATACTTTACCTTCAGCTGATGAGATTAAACGTAGGGCATATTGTAAATGGCATAACTCTTATTCTCATGCTACGAATGATTGTGATATTTTCCGTCAACAGGTCCAATCGGCCTTTAATGAGAGACGATTAAGTCTTAAGGAGATACAAATCGACAAGCACCCTTTCTCCGTCAACACTCTAGAGCTCAATCTCAAGGTGCTGATTCGGCCTCATCAAGCCGATACAACTAAAGGGAAGAACATGATCATCAGGGATGAGATACCCATTTCTCCAAGTGAGAAGGGTGCCTCTAGGAAGGTGGTGCTCGAGAAGTTCTCCGATGGTCAAGAGTCTCTAAAAGTCACCATCCAAGGCTCTAAACCCGAGGGGCAAGCTCCACAACCCAAGATAATAAAACCGAAGAATCCTGTAGTGGGCAAGTGGAAGGTGAATCAAGGTAAAGCCACGGATTGGAAGATGGGGCCTAAAAGCGCCCTCGACTGGCTCATGGCTAAGTACAAGAATCAAAAGACCGATTCGAATAATCGGTCTATGAAGCGATCAAGATCACCACCTAAGAGAGGCAGCCCACCTAGGAAGGAGATGAGGCCAACCGTGAATGTGCACGAGCCTCCTCCTCCTTTTTCTCTACATGGCTTCAGACTGCTGCCGCCGTAGTTTCATTCTATGCCTTGCCCACCGTTCTCGGTGTGGCATCTATACATGGGACCGTGGATGTCCGTACCACCGATGCTTATACCACCAAGACACGCTCCACCGATGCCATACCCGCCATTTCATCCGGGGTGAAACGGACCGAGAGAGGACGTCTTCACAAGGCTCTCCAACCCTGTTCCAGATCGGACAGATTTTAGACCGATCAAGGTTCAGGGAGGGAGCTCCACCATCGCGCCTAAGCAAGAGTGGCGTCCGAAGCAAGGTAATGAATCTGCTCCCTCCACCGTTTTTTATCAAGAAAGCGCATCTGGAGGTGTCATGAAAATCGGCACAACCGATGTTAAAATCGGAGTAGTCTTAACAGGGCCGATCACTTTGGATGATCCGATCGAAAATGCCTCCCATGACTATGAAGCTAGCAGCAGTAAGAGCTCCTCCAAGTACACGCAACCGAGGTGGTGTCCGCTTGGCTTGACCCACACTCAAAAGAGAAAGCTCTAAAGGCTGCGCCTCCGAAAGATGTGAGAAGAGGAGGCGAAGAAAAAGAGGGACGAGGTCTTCAATGAGATCAAGCCGATAGTCCCTCAAGGTAAGCAGTGGAAGGTTAAGGAGCCTAAGGCCTCTACTCCACCGGTGACAGAGAAAGGGGAGGCTACTCCAAAACCAATTGGTTTAGCTGACGCCATCTTGGGAGAGGACTTCACAGTGCCCTCGCCCACAGGAGATGTTGATATATACAAGTTCGACGACGACGACCTCTTGAACTACAAGCCTACACCGTCCCGAGAAGGTATGGACATTAACACCATTTGCTTATCTCTTTCCGATTATTCGCTTATAAGTCGTGGCACAATTCGACTTTGGGCCGAAAAGTGCTATCTTCGAAAAGCCCAAAGAATCGAAGAACCATTTGAAACCCCTCTATGTGAGAAGTCATATTAATGGTTCACCAATTTCTCGCATGCTTGTAGACGGCGATGCTATTGTTAATCTAATGCCGTATTCTTTGTTTAAGAAGCTAGGTAAGGTCGATGACGAGCTTATTCGGAGCAACATGACATTGAACGGTGTGGGTGGAGCCTATCGAGGCTAAAGGGTTACTTCTATGGAACTCACCGTTGGAAGCAAGACAATTGCTACCGCTTTCTTTGTTGCCGATGTGCGTGATAGTTATAGCTTGATCTTAGGGCGTGATTGGGTTCAGGCCAATAGATGCGTTCCTTCTATCTTACACCAATTCTTGATACAATGGATTGGTGATGATGTAGAGGTGGTTCATGCGGATGCATCGGCTTATGTTGCTATGGCGGAATCATCTTCTTTGCCGCATGACGCCGTCAAATGCTTGACTAGTTTAGACTTGACGGATTATGATTTTCTTAGCGTAACTAGAGATGGTTTTGTACCGGTCAATGTAAAGCCGATGGAGAATCGGCTAAACCATATAATGTGATTTAATGGATTATAATCTTGATTGGTTGCAAAATAGAGTGGAATACTGTCGGTCCAATACGAATGATATGTGCGAAGCCATCGAGGAAATAGAAGATATGGATAAGTTAGGACAAGGATTCATATCGGTCGATCCTTTTGAACCTTGGTAGCAATGATAATCCGAAACCAACTTAAGAATTTAAATATCAATACTTGAACGTCCGAAGAGACTAATTCTGAGTATGAACCGAGTCTTCGGAATTACACGACGAAACCTTCGGCGTCTTACCAGAGACTTCGGTCACCGAAGTGTCCGGCACTTTACCGGAGACTCTGGTAATGCTGATTTAGAAAAGTTTTCAGCTGATTGATTCTAACTTCTTTTCTAGTTTGTGGGATTAGACCATCGCTCTTCTATAAAACAGAGACCCATAACCGGTTGAGCATAATCCCAATCGATCAAATCAATTTTCCTTTACATTTTATTCTTCTCCAAACTGTAGTCCCCTTAGTAGATGCCCATGCTGTTATTCCTTCATCCCGGCGACGTTTGAGGGACGATCCTTCACCGACGGGGTTTCTCTCGAAGCGGGATTTTCCAGGTGCTGTCCAAACTCGACGTTGAAGAAGCGTCGGCGTTCTCGCACACGGACGTGCGAGCGGTGTGTTGATCCAGATCTGATTTCAACGTCAACAAAAAAACTTTGTAGGGAAAATATCAACGGAAAAATGACGTACCCAACGAACACACACTAAATTCCAAGGGACCCATCTTTCCTTAGAAAATCCAATTCCTAGGGAAATTGGGTGGAACCAGTTATAAAAATAAAAAACTGGGGTTCTAGCCCCCGCCCACCACCAGCCGCCGTGCTCCGCTGCCGGGCTCCGCTGTGTCACTCTGCCGCCCTGCCGCCACTGGAGCGATGCTCCGCACGTGCCAAACTGGTGCCACGCCACAACGCTGCGCCGCTAGGCCGCCGCCCTAATTGCCGACACGGCCGCACCTCCGCCACGTGGCGCCGCTCCACCACTGGGCCGCAACACCGCGCGCTGCCTGCCGCTGCTCGGCCGCTCCACCGCACCCTCCCCACTGCACTGCGCACGCGACCTGCCGCCACTTCACCACGTGCGATGCCGCCCACACTGCCGGTTCACGCCGTGCGCTGTTAGGTTGCTCCTCCGCTCCACCACACCTTTGCCGCTGCGCTGTGCGCACCGCCTACCGCCGCTTCATTGCATGCGCCCAGACACCATCGCCTTGTCTGCCAGTCGCTCATCCAACCTCTCTGTCTGATGTGCGAGAGAAGAGAGAGAGAGAGAGAGGCTTGGAGGGGCAGGAAGTAACGTGAGGGATATATTTAATTGGAGAGAGACAGGAGAGAGTGAGGAAAATTTGAGTCAGTTTCTCAAATCTAAAAATTACCCTAGGGAAAGTCCTCGATTTCCCTAGCAACCCATTGAAACTGTAGGGAAAGGGAAGACTTTTCCTACAATTTTAAAACCTGTCATAGAGAAATATTCTTTTCCTAGGGAAAAAAACACAAAGGAACGATCAAGATTCCCAGGGAAAATTGAGGATTCCGGGAGTGAATCTAGGGTAAAATACTGTTCATGCAGTAGACTGCAATGCAAATGATATCGGCAAAAACAGTGTTTCCCGGTGAATTTTGACTCTGGCTTCGCCCCTGTCACTCAATTTAGCGAGCCAAATTAAGTATTTAGCTTGTTTTCACATGCCAGCTCATTTCAACGACCCACGTGATAAACCTGAAACAAACATTTTTTTCATAAAATATCATAACTTTAAAGGCTATATCGACAAAATCTCGATCAGGTTATGCTCATCTTTATTTGAAGCACTGTGCACCATAAACATAGAATTCTACACATAAAATACCTTCAATTATTTTTTATATCTAGCTCATGATTCATAATGAATTGGCTCACGAGCACAACGTACCGAGCCGACTCGATCGACATCCATCCCTAATAAAAAAATGCGCATCTAAACATTATATTCCTAATGAAAGATGTGTCCGGGTCATATCCCCGAGTACTTACGGTCTAGAGTTACTCGACGGTCCAAGCTACAGTCTACAGCCCATCAACAACGATCGGCCCAGACTCTTCATGGGCCAAGAGGAAGAGTTGCACAAGATTTCACAAACTCCAACTAGAGGGTCGGGCGCATCCAATCACAAGCGCCATCTCGACCCTCGTAGGGTCGGAGGCAGCGTAACGACAAGGCTTGGCAGCCCTATGACCAAGTAACCGACTTACTTTCTGACTTTAGGGTCAGGCGACCAATCCGCGACAAAGCCTCTGCCAGTACAAAGATTCCTGGCGACTGTACAGAGAAGGCAGGGAAGTAAAGTAAACGGTAAAGCAACTTTGTCCCCTGGCACTGAAAAGAGGACAGGCGAAGGACGACAGCTGGCGCCAGAGAACCGTCAGGCGCCAGGGAATCACTAGGAGATCATTCTCGAAGATGCCATCGGCCCCACCCGTCTTAGGAGGCCTGTTTCCGTGGGAGGCAAGTTTGGTGGCGGCTCCGCTCGTCAGAGAAAGCTCCATCTCGCGGGGACCAAGTTTGGCTGCGACTCTACCTGTCAGACGACATCTAGTTCCGTTAGCATCAAGTTTAGTTGCGGCCCCCACTAGTCTGGGAGCCGCCCGTTTCACCCGACTCTGTAACCCCGTCCAGCCTCTATATAAAGGCTCGTCAAGGACCTTCGTACGACGAGGAACAAGAGAGACACATACAGTAAGACTTAGAGATTAGTTCGACACACCCACAGAGGCGCACTAGGGACTCTGCCCGCGTAGGAGCCCTTTCGCCATTGTAATCCACTCGATCATACGCGAATTCATCGCATCCGACCGCTGGACATAGGGTATTACACCTCGCGGTGGGCCGAACCAGGTTACATCCTTGAGTTCATCGTGGATTAGGCCATATCGATTAGGAAAAAGCTCATCGTACCACCTCTGATTGTATAAATTCATACTGTGCCGGTGCACATAACATTGGCGCGTGAGGAAGGGGCGCCTGTGGTGCGCCTCGCTTCGTCATCGATGGCTTCGATCTTTGCTCTGGTGGGAGAAGCTTTGGTCTCCCGCCTGCACTTCGGGAGTTTTACGATCGCCTTCACTCCTGACGGCCAGTCGTGGCGCGTCTACGTTTTCGTCACCGGCCAGGCTTTCCGCTTCGGGAGCCTGCACTTCATCGCCAACACCGACGATGAACTCCGTCTTCGGGTGCTGCGTACCAAGCGCACGGCCCATCGCGTGAGTGCTTCATGTTCCACGGCACGAGCGCTGGGGGCACTCCCCTCGGCGCTACGCCTGCTGGCGACACTTCGTCGGGGCATCGAGTGACAAGCATCGTGGAGGAGGCTCTACGGCGCAGATCACCAGCCCAGAAGGCCAACTCCGTTCGACAAGATGGATCACCACCCCTAGCTGCCACCAATCTTCAGAGCTTGGCCCGTACCGCTTATCAGCAGATCATGGCAGCGGATACGCACACCTTCGACCGCACGATCGACAACATGGCGGCTGCCGCGAAAATTCTTCATGAATCTGCAACACCGGTAAATCCTATGGTCATCGAAACCCATAGCTGTCTCCGCGCCTTCTTCGACACTACACTCCAGCAACAAGGAACCGAGGTGCCTCCACCTCGCCACCATCTGAAGTCCGTAGCAGCCAACGACCGGGTGGAAGGGCGGATTGTTCAGATTCTTTGCCCGCCACCATCCGACGGCGCTTCGGCCCCGACCGTGACGCTCATCACACCATTGATGCTCGATGGCAAGTCAGAGCCGATCTCCACGCTGAGTCACGACGGGAACAAACTCTCGGGTATTTTGAACGCCGGTGCCGGGAACGAACCCCCGACTACCACGTCCGTCGGTGTGCCCACAGCTACTCACGGAGCCCCAGCCCTGATGTGGTCGGGCCCCGTGCCTTCGTGACGCGCCATCTAACATGCACAATTTCTAGATCGATTTCGCGCCCCTTCCAACATCATCAAGTGCACCGGCGAGACCAACCCCGCCCACTGGCTCGAGGATTACCGCCTCGCCTGCAGAGCTGGATGTGGCTCTTCCTGTTTGACTCGACCAGGGGATGGCTCGAGCACCTTCCCGAGGGCAGCATTCGAGATTGGTCTGACCTTCGCCGAGTCTTCATCGGCAACTTACAGGGACCGACACGCGTTCGGGGAGCTCCTGAGATCTGAAGAACTACAAGCAACAACCCGGCGAGTCGCTCCATGACTACATCAAGCGTTTCTCGCGCAAGCGGAACGAGCTGCCCGACGTAAGCGACGCCGACGTCATCAACGCCTTCTCCTGCGGCACAACTTCCAAGGCCCTCGTCCACAAGTTAGGATATAAAAACCCTCGGACAGCCCACGCGCTACTCGACATCGCCACCACTTTCGCCACCGGGGAGGAGGCTGTCCAAGCCAACTTCGCCCGAGGCCGGGACAAGGACAAGGAGAAGTCCAAGTCCGACCACAAGTCTGACCATCGCTCTGACCGGCGTTCCGACCGTCAGAACGACTGGGCCGGCGGTAGCTCTAGCAACAAGAGGCCAAAGAAGGGTTGGCAGCACGATGACGAGTTTGTGGCCGTCACCGAACGACGACCCCAACCCTAAGCCAAGGCTCCAACTGAGCGTGACAATTACTTTGAGAAGTTTCTGTAGAAGCCCTGTCCGAACCACTCCGCTCCAGTCCAGCATCTCTATAAGGACTGACGTCTGATGCAGTACTTCTTGAAGGGCCATTTCCGTGTCCAACCACATCCACCTCAACGTCCCGACCCTCCGGAGAAGGGTGCCGAGGAGAACGCCGACCCTGCCTTTCCCGAACCTGAAGGCTACCTTATGATTTTTAGCTGGTCGTGGACTTACGAGCCTCGGCGCCGTCAGAAGCTGCTGTGGCGAGAAGTCAACTTCACCGACCGTGCCGTACCAACTTACCTCAAGTGGTCGGAGGTGCCCATCACCTTCAGCAGGCCCGACCACCCCGATCGAGTGCCTTAGCCAGGGCGTCTTCCCTTGGTGCTCGACCCCATCGTCGGCAACACGCGGCTCTCCAAAGTCTTCAAGGACGGTGGGAGCGCCCTCGACATCCTCTACATCGACACCTTCAACGCCATGAAGCTGTCACGGTCGGATCTCCGGCCGAGCTACGCTCCGTTCCACAGGGTAATCCTAGGGGACCGATCCGTCCTCGTGGGATGGATCGACCTCCCAATCACCTTTGGCGATCGCAACAACTTCAGGACCGAAACACTCACCTTCGAGGTGGTCGACTTCGTCGGAACCTACCACGCCATCCTCAGCCGACCCGCCTACGCCAAGTTCATGCCCGTCCCTAGCTACGTCTACCTCAAGCTGAAGATGTCGTGTTCCAAAGGCGTCATCACCGTGGCTTCACACATCAAGCAGGCCCTCGCCTGTGAACAAAAAGCTTCGAACTAGCCCTCGCTCTCTCGGGGTCGGTCGAGCTGGAAGAGATCCGCAAAGTCTCAAGGGTCGGCCCCGACCTCGACCCTCGACTCCGAGCCGGCAACCTCTAAGTCTTTTGAACCAGACAGAGACTCCAAAGAGATCATCCTCCAAAGCTCGTCGACTTCCTCATCTGAAATCAGGACGTCTTTGCCTGGGCACCCTCTGATATGCTGGACATCTCGAAGGAAGTTGCCGAGCACTCCTTCAACATTAAGCCTGGATCTCAACCTGTACAACAACGACTCCGACGCTTCAACGATGAGAAGAAGACGGTCATAGGGGAAGAAATTACTAAGCTGCTCGATGCCAAGTTCATTCGTGAGGTCTACCACCCCGAGTGGCTAGCCAACCCTGTAATCGTCAAGAAAAAGAATGGTAAATGGAGGATGTGCGTTGATTATACGACAACAAGACATGCTCGAAGGATCCGTTTCCTTTGTCGCGCATAGATCAGGCGGTTAATTCCATCGACGCTGCGAAACCTTTAGTTTTTTTATGCGTACTCCGGGTACCATCAAATTTCAATGCGAGCTCCGGGTACCATTCAAAAGCCATCTACCGTGCTGGAGACGGTAGATGCCTTCCATTCAAAAGCCATGGCAACGATAGCGATGACGAGGATGACGAACGGCGACACGAACAGAAGCAACGAAGGCTAAGAGCTCAGGAGAGAGCAGGAGCGCGAGGAACACGAAGGCAAATGGCAAGGGTGGGTCTCGAAATCCCACCCGGCCGCCTTTTATAGCCGAGGGAGGTGGACGGTTTCGTCCTCTCGATTACCGAGACATGATCCCACAAAGCGACGGGGATTAACTCCCGCATCATGATGGGCACCCAAGCCGTCGGGCACCCGCAGTTTTCGTACCCCACCTGTCGACGGGTGGGCCCGACGTGAAGCCCTCGTCGCATCCGTCGGTCAAAGTGACGTCAGCATACCCACGCACCCCTGCTGCATAGTGACCACCAGGCCTGCGCCAGACAGACATGACACGCACGTACAGGCCGCGGCAATTCAACTCTCGAGAGCCACACACCAACGATCTCCGTTACCCACCCACCGACGAGTGGGCCAGGAGCAAACACTCGTTGCCTCCGCCGGTCAGAATGATTATAGTCCAGCTGCGCACGCCTGCCAGGCACAGTAATTGCCTGGCTAGCACCAGATGGACAACACGCGCACGCGCGAGTTACTGCGCGGGGCGACGATTCAAATTTTGAAATCCATTAGCTGTCCTCCACGTGGACACAACGGGACCGAACCCGTACTTTGGGGCAGTCGTGGGTCGGCTATCAAACCATTCGATCCGACCCCTGCCCTCAAGCGCTGATCATGGAATATGGCCAATCCGCTTGGCCCATCCTAGGTGCAAGTGCTGATCACAAACACACGACTGGTCCGACCGGTCCGTTCTAGGCACTTAACACAAATCTGGCAACAAACGCAGCCAGTCCCGACTCTCGACGGTTGAGGAATTCAAGTCCCGCCTGACTGATCCGAATCACTCAGGAGCGAAGGGCATCCGAATCGATAAATTTCAATTAGAACCCCCGATCGACCCTACGGATTGTCCGAGGCTCGGGGGCTCGGGGGCTACGCCCTACGGGCGCTCTCGCGCGCACCTGTTGGATCGATTGCAACATTACGATGAATCAGTTCCCCCGACCGACCCTTCGGATTGCCCGAGGGCTTGGGGGCTATGCCCTACGGGCGCGTGCGACGACACGAAGAAACCAAGACGAAGCAACTACGACAACGCATCAGACCCCCCAAAGCCGACCGTCCGGCTCGCCCGAGGGCTCGGGGGCTACACCTTACGGGCGCGCTCGTGCGCCCCGTAGGACCGATCATTGGAAATCGACTTCACGGATCAGCTCTGCATCACCTCAACAAGATTGCAAACGGTGCAGGGCTCTTCATGGGCCTAGAGAGAGAGTCCCACAAGATTTCACAAAGCCAACCAGTGGGTCGGGCGCGTCCAGTCGCAAGAGCCATTTTGACCCCCGTAGGGTCGGGGGCAGCGTAACGATAAAGCTTGGCAACCCAATGACCAAGTAACCGACTTACTTTTCGACCCCAAGATCGGGCGGCCAACCCGCGACAAGGCCTCTGCCAGTATAGAGATCCTTGACGACTGTACAGCGGAGGCAGAGAGGTAATAGAAACGGTAAAGCAACTTTGTCCCCCCAGCGCTGAACAGAGGACAAACAAAGGACGACAAACCGTCAGGCGCTAGGGAGTCACCAGGAGATCATTCTTGAAGATGCCATCGGCCCCACCCGTAAGAGGAGGCCCGTTTCCGTGGGAGCCAAGTTTAGTGGCGGCCCTGCTCGTCAGAGGAAGCTCCATCTCACGGGGACCAAGTTTGGCTGCGACCCCACTTGTCAAAGGATATCCAGTTCCATGAGCATCAAGTTTAGTTGCGGCCCCCACTCGTCAGGGAGCCGCACGTTCCACCTCGCTCTGTAACCCGTCTAGCCTCTATGTAAAGGCTCGTCGGGGACCCCCGTACAACGAGGAACAAGAGAGACACATACAATAAGACTTAGAGATTAGTTCGACACACCCACAGAGGCGCGCTAGGGACTCTGCCCACGTAAGAGCCCTTTCGCCGTTGTAATCCACTCGATTATACGCGAGTTCGTCGCATCCGACCCCTGGACGTAGGGTATTACACCTCGCGGTGGCCCGAACCAAGTTACATCCTTGAGTCCATTGTGAATTAGGCCATCTCGATTAGGAAGAAGCGCACCGTAACCCCTCCGATCGTATAAATTCGTACTGTGCCGGTGTACGGAACACCGACAAGATAGATGTCCTTTTTTTCAACTAAATAATAATTCGCTGTTACAAGTATTCCGTCCTCCTAATGGCTACTTTGGAATGACCTTTACATTATGTTTTTATAAAACTATAATGTTTTCTTTGAAATTTCTATATCATTTCTGTGAAATTTCTATGTTAGAAGGAGCAAAGAGCCCACAGCGAAACTGATGGTCTCTGTTTGCACAGGAAAATGCTCAGACTCAAGCAACAAGGTGAAGATTCTGACCAGAGCTATAGAATTAGGAAGGAGATCGATGGTTGGGTGCACCTTCCATTTTTGTTCAAACCAACTCGTCAATCAGCACTAATTCCTAGGGAGTTACATGCATTGTATGCTGGCTTTACAAAACCGGTGAAAATCAGCCGATTCACTGGAGGATCAGTTTTCGGTTTAAAAAAAATTCAAAAATTCAAAAAAATTGAAAATTTGAAAGCCAGTCAAATCGAGCGGTAAAAAAAAAATCGGTGGAAAAACATTTCAAATTGATTTGAGTTCAAATTCAAAAAGGGTAAAACGGAAAAACCACTACAGTAAATGATAAAAACCGGATAAATTCGAAAATCAAATTTTGAGCGAAAACCACTTGGTTTTACTTAGTTTACCGCTCAATTTTTCTGGTTTACCGACAGTTTTTGTGAAAACTGGATAAACCGATGCCAGCCGGTTTTCAAGAAGCAAAAGGTTTCTCAAACCCTGATTCTATCCCTTTGAACACTATGCGCAGTCGCAGTTTCGTAACAACAAAAGCGTAAGAATTTCTTTGCTCCCCGTCATGGAATGCGGCTTGTTGGACTCCGTTCTCCGCGTCTACCACGACTGGGCTACCAGTCACGGTTGACGCGTCGCTCCGGGGGAAGTGCTGCATCGATAAGTACTTCAGGGCTTTCAGGCTTCTGCAAGCAGGTCGCAAGTGCTCCACAAGTCGGTAGTCTCGGTAAAACCACGCAGTCAAGCCATTCTAAGCTCAGCAAGGCAAGAGAGCTCTCCATCGTCTCCATGAACTCCACGAACAGCGCCCTCCTCGGCGGAGCTGCCGATCCACCGCCCTCGCCGCTCCACCGCACTATCACGGCCGCCTGCGTTCTGTGCGAGTGCGCGTGCGTCGCCTCGCTCTTCGCGCCGTCGACTACGCTTGGCGTGCCGGAGGGGTCACGGCGGCGGCGGCTGGAGCTGGCCGTCGCGTGTGCGGCGATCCCGATGCTCATGTGGTCGGGAAGGCGGCTGCCCCCCGCCAGGGGGTGGGTGAAGCTCGACGCTCGAATAATGGCGACCGGACTCATGTTGCTCGTCGCCTACGGCACACGGGCTCTATGGACAATCTGGTTGCGTTTATTTACTATTGCCTCTGTTCACTTTTAATTGCCATTCTATCATCTAAATTTTATGTCCGAAAAATAATTACCATTCTCAAGTCTCCCTACACATCTCTCTCCTCCCTATTTAGTTTTATCTTTATCTCTTTCCTTCTAGTTTACTATGCACTGTATTTTTTTCGTTTCTCGTTAATTCCTATGATCAGAGTTAGAATGACAATTAACAGTAAACGGAGGGAGTAGTAGCTATTTATCGCATGTTTGAAAAATTATGCATGCAATATATTTTTCATGAGCTTTTGTAGCTTGTTAAGATTAAAACAAGAAACCAGTTCCACCACCTATATATGTAGGACTTTCTCGCCCAATATTTTGTCAATCCAAGTGTCTCTCCATCAATATCTCATAACGTTTGTGATTGTAATTTATGACAAGGATTTTATCGAATTGTAAAGATGAAGGGATAGCTTCAACACTGCTGACTTAATCATTATGCATGCATGGTCTTACTTCATTGATATTATGTACATTATATATGAGGAAACTATCACTTATTCAATCTGATGATCTTCATCA
>BCLG01001112.1:72443-85303 GCA_001602295.1 Zoysia matrella | reverse complement strand
ATTTATGACAAGGATTTTATCGAATTGTAAAGATGAAGGGATAGCTTCAACACTGCTGACTTAATCATTATGCATGCATGGTCTTACTTCATTGATATTATGTACATTATATATGAGGAAACTATCACTTATTCAATCTGATGATCTTCATCAGATATATGTCACAATTTTGCTTCATATATATGGATCGCTAAAACAAATAGCATATGTCAATTTTGCACACGCCGAGAATACATAGTGAAAAAATGCTACAGTGTAGGTAATTAAAATAACATCAAGTTTTTGTCGTGAACTAATCTAGATCAGACAATAAGCGGAGACCCAGACAAAAATAAAGGATTAAAACTACAATAGCTGGTTTAGTCAAAGATGATAACGGCCAGAAAGTTATACTGCGTAGTTTAGATGATGCTTAGTTCAGAAATTAAATGAACACATCAGCTCTTATTGTTGGCTAAACATAAGTCAGGCTTTCAAGAATACAACAGCCAAATGGTGATGAGAAAAAAATCATAAAGGCATGTTTGGTCCTCGAATTAGGTGGGGTTGAATTAGATTTCAGATGTTGGCCTTTTGGCAGCCCGCAGAATTGAATAGTTGATTTCAACCCCTTTTTCAATGGATGAATTGGAGGCATGTCTCCATTTTCAATTCAAACCCATAGAAGACCCTAGAAATCTCTTTATCCAGCCACACAGATGTGGACATCACATCAGAAGACATCAATGAAAATATTCACACACGGTGAATTTAGACTGCAGAATAGTATAAACTTACAACGAAAGTCACGACTTCATATCAAATCTAATTTGGATGTTTAAATACATTCTGAAAAGCTCATGAAGTCTCCTTTTAAATGGATCCAACCCCACCTTTATACCATATTGGAGTCAGAGCCAATCATCATTTTAATATAGAAGGTGGTGCGTCACCCAACTTGGGCCGTTGGCCCGTGTATCAAGTTAAGCCCATTAGGGGCGCGTCCTAGGGTTTGAGGGCGACCCCAGCACCCCCTGATCATCTTTCACCTTATTTAAAGGTCCAGTCGTCACCAAAAACACTGGGGGTTTTCTTTTGTTATAGTTTAGCTATAATGCAAACTTTCTGATTTTCAGTTGTGTCCAACGACCACCTGTTAGACAGCTTTTGGTAACCTCACATTCGAGAGATTGCAGTTTGCTATCTTGTTCTTGCTTGTTCTTCAATTGCTTGCAGGAATTGATCTTCGTGATCAGGTTGATCTTACTGTTCCGGTGAGGTCAATAACCATTCAAAGTTGGTTCTGCGATTGCTAAGACGCATATAACATGTTTGTTTGTATTCAGATCGTGAGGGTCGACTCCATCAAATCGATAGTTATCACCTCACTAAAAGATCAAACACTCAAACTCCTATAAAGTGGTATCAGCATCCCAGGTTGCTCGATGAGATCTACCTCTCTTTTTTCTAGTTTTGTTCATATTCTTGCTGTCCAAATAAAAGCCCAACAAAAAAAATCTTGAATCATTCCCGCTGTCCTAGACCTTTGAGCCTGTGTATCATTCTTTTTGGTAATTTGCGTTCTTGAATTTGTGGTTGCATCATCGTGTTGTGTCGCTTGTCTTAGCATTTAATCCATTAGAGTTTTGAGTTCTTATCATGTCTTTCACTCATATCTACAATATAAGGAAGAAATCAATCCAGATATGAGTTCGTTGCAAATAACAGATTCGGATAACAGATTTTGTTGCGGAAGAAAATGACCATATCTCCATGATCTGTTGTTTGTTTAGAATGTTTTTGTACAATCTGTAAAGATCTCCATGTTATCTTACCAACGGATCCACACTTACCGTAAAATTCCAACTGAGTGAGTCGCGATCACAAAAGAGATCTGAGGTTTGCTGTCTGCCCTTTTTATCTCTGTTTTCATTCCTTCCCAAAAGAAAAGCAGAAGGAGAGAAAGAGAAAATAAAAGAAAAGAAAAAAAGAAGTCACAGAAAAAAAAAGTCAAAGAATCGAAAAAAGAGAGAAGTGCTGAGAGTTGTAGTTGCTGTTGTCATCAGCCTTTTGTATCATTTGTGTGAGTATTTTTGTGTCTTGGCTCGTGTCTCTAGCAGGGTTTAGCCTAGGACCAGCACTGTACCATTGTTGAGCACTTATTCAACTTTGCATTTGCTGATTTGATTGTGCTAATCCTTGCTACAAAGTGAAACTATCCTAGCTCCATAGATTTCTACAGCAGACAGAGTTTGTGACCCTGACAATCACTCCACTAATCTTTGTTGGTTGACATCGTTGGTAGCAAATCACCCCTGCTAGTTTGGTAAGAATATGTAAGAACTTAGTGGAAAACCGAGTTGAACACAACCTAGCTCATTGTCAATTTGTTTTGCTGTTTGCTAACCATGATAGGCACAATAAAGAAAAAGAGAGCTGGTGGTTTACGCCCCCATCAAGATGTGCAAATGCTTCAACATGAGGTAAATGATGATATTTTTGCAAGTCATCAGTTCGTCAATACTTTCTTTTGCTGAGAAATTTGGTAACTAAATGTAAATAAAAAATTTGATGCACATGACTTATCTGAAAAATAAAAGATTTACATTGTCTCAAGTGTTTTGACTGAAAGTTTTTTGCTTGAATGAAAATATATTTGTAGGCACAATAAAGTTTCTGAATTTTGAAAAGATTTCAAATTTCATTTTAGAGATGTTTTTATTACTGCATTTTATGCTGATTATTTGTGTGTCAAATTAGATAACTTGAAGCAGGATAGTATGACTGTTAAAGAATACTTTTATGACTTTAAGGTTTGTGTCATGTTTGATGGCTTAGATGAATGCAGGGAAGATAAAATCAGTAAGTTTAGGAATGGTTTCAATTCTGAAATCTAAATTTTGCTCATCTCTAAAACTTATTACTCAATCTCACACCTATATTTGCTTGCTTCTAGTGCTGAAAATCAACTTTTATCGTCTAACGATACAAGCATGAACAATCGTCATCACAAAATTATGTAATGTATTGCTGATGTGCCTTTGTCACAAGATAAATGTGATAAAAGGAGTTGTGTAATACTTTATCTGTTACTAAAACAGCACAACTAGATAGAGAAGACTCGTTTGTTTCTTGTCCTATGCCTAACATCTTGCAGGAGAGTCAGCAGAAGTCTGAACGGGACATTGAGCTAC
This sequence comes from Zoysia matrella, assembly GCA_001602295.1. Lineage (NCBI taxonomy): Eukaryota > Viridiplantae > Streptophyta > Magnoliopsida > Poales > Poaceae > Zoysia > Zoysia matrella. The sequence continues at coordinate 82,130 of BCLG01001112.1, read as the reverse complement.
TTGAGGAAATGAAGGATATGGATAATGATGCTTGTGTAGTGCCTACGATAATGGAGAGTAAGAAACATGATACACATTGTGAGTCCCTCACTATATCTGAATACTCTCATGCTGCTTATGCTGAATTGCAATTGTTCACTGTTCATACTAGTGTTTTGCAATGCTTAGTTGATTCTCCAATGGCTTATGCTTTGTCACAAACTACACATTTCACTTATGATGATAACAAGTTGTGTGAAGAAGTTTCATTCATCTCAAAAACACAAGTCTATGGAGTAGAAAATGTTGTTTTTGGGTACACACATGTGGAGAATAGACTATTTTATTGCGCTAATTTAAATGAGGTAAAGTTGGAGCTCAAATCTTCTTTAACTTCTTTAGATTATATTGAATTTGATATTACTTGTGACCTGAATTATTTAGAGAAGAGATTATTTTAGAATTGCAGTTTGCAATGTTTTAGCTATTGTGTTTTTCATGCTATTGGTGAATATAATGATATCAAAGATTTTTTAGTATCTAAAATAGTCATATGTACTAGTCTAAAATACCCTTTTAAAATGCAAAAACAGGCTCAAACAATAGCCTGCACTAACACTAACAATGCCTTGCAATTTTTCTCTATTTTTGTGATCTATCAACAGGAGCAGCTCATGAAGCAGGAGATGTTGTGGCCTGGCTACGTGCTCATCACTTGTCTCAGTATGACAACAAAAAATTTTGCTGACCACTGAATCAAGATGAGGACGGCTTGTTATAAAGAAGGAGAGAATGATGAGATTTTATTTGTCCTTGCTGCGCTGCTCGACCGCATCAGAATACCCCTGTGGCCGCCACCTTTCATGATTTCTGGAGGGCACAATGGAGCGGTCGTTCTCCAATCTGAACTTGAGTCGAGGACGACTCCAAATGAAGCGAGGGAGAATGATGAGATCACATACAGACCCTCATGACCTCCCCTTTTGAGATTTCTAGAGGGCACAGTGGCATGGCTAGTTTTAAATCTGTGCTTGAGTCGAGGACGACTCTAAATCAAGTGAGGGAGGATTATGAGATCATATATATACCCCCGTGGCCTCCGCCTTTCATCATTTCACGAAGGCATGGTGGAGTGGCGGCTTCACAATCTGAACTCGAGTTGAGGACGACTCTAATTCAAGTGGGGGAGGATGATGTAAACATCACACCTTCTCATGAGGACATCAATGAAAATATTCACACACGGTGAATTCGAACTGCAGAACATTACAAACTTGCAGCGGAAGCCACGACTTCAAATGGAATCTAATTGGAGTGTTTGAGTACATTCTAGAAAGCTCATGAAGTCTACTTTCAAATGGTCCAACCCCACCTTTATATCATATTGGAATCAGAGTTAATCATTGTTTTAATATAGAAGGTGTTGCGTCACTCAAACTTAGGCCATTGGCCCGTGTATCAAGTTGAGCCCATTAAGAGCGCGTCCTAGGGTTTGACGACGACCCCATTACCCTCTGGTCGTCCTCCACCCTATTAAAGGTCCAGCCGACACCAAAAACACTAGGGGTTTTCTTTTGTTATAGTTTAGCTCTTATGCAAATTTTTTGATCTTCAGTTGTGTCCAACAACCATATGTTAGATAGCTTTTGAGAACCCCACGTTCGAGAGATTTCAGTTTGCTATCTTGTTCTTGCTTGTTTTTCGATTGCTTGCAGAAATTGATCTTCGTGATCAGGTTGTTCTTGTTGTTTCGACGAGGTCAATAACCATTCGGAGTTGGTTCTGCGATTGCTAAGGCGCACATGACTTGTTTGTTTGTAGTCGGATCGTAAGGGTCTACTCCATCAAATCGATAGTTATCAACTCACCGAAAGAACAAGCACTCAAACTATCACACACTGATGTCCCCGACTCAGTGTCACCACCATAGCAGGAGGATCCCCGTGCTACCTGCCCCTCCCTTGTCCCCGACCGCCAGCACCACCACACTGGAAATCAGAGCACTTCTTATCCTTGTGTTGCATATTCATAATAGATGAGGATAAACTTAATGGCTGAACCCTTTTATTTACTAAAACTGTATTTTACTTAGACAGGTAGGGTCGCATGGATAATAGTTTGAGTTATTTTTCCAAGAAGCAAATCAGGTGGATCTTTTCTCTATATGGGATATGAATTTTTAACAGCATACTTGGAAAAAATTTCAAAGTTTGGGGGGCATGCATGGCCCCCGCCGGCCCCCTCAGTTCTGTGGCTTCCGCCATTGCTATCAGGCAGCACGCTGTGTCGCTGGAGTTGAAGGTTCACACGGTGAGTTGTGTGGCGGCTGGCTGGAGCTAGAAAAAAATTCACTGAAATTTCAGCTTTGCTGGTGATGAGCGGTTCGGTCTCGATCTTACGATGGAGATGGTAATAAAGATTGGTGGAAGGAAGTGATGTTTACGGCTCGACTACAACTATCTATGACGTTGCACCTTAGGGACAGAGACACCGATTCCAGAGGGTGAGCACGAATTTGTGGAGCGCGATCAACCATCCGCAAGGGCACTCGTCCTGCAAGCAATTGTAAAACAAGCAAAAACGAGATGAACAAACATTGAATTGCTAGATAAAAAATGTGAGTTCAATCTGAAAACACAAAAGATGAGGTTCCAATGACAAAAAGATGGATGGTCTAGTCGACACGTGCGCTGCAAGCGAAGTAGCGGCAGCTAAAGTTTAATCTTTTAAAACCCAAGTGTTCTTGGTGATGGCTGAGGCATTTAAATAGGGTGGAGGACGGCCAGGGGGTGCTAGGGGTCGTTCTCAAACCCTAGGACACGCCTCTAATGGGCTCAACTTGATAGACGGGCCAATGGCCCAAGTTGGAGTGATGTAGCATCTTCTGTATTAAAACGACGATTGGCGATGACTCCGATATGGCATGAAGGTAGGGGCTAGATTCATTCGAAAGTAGATTTTATGAGCTTTCTAGAATGTACTTAAACATCCAAATTAGATTAATCATATGAAGTTGTGGCTTTCATTGCAAGTTTGTACTGTTCTGCAGTCCGAATCCACTGTGTGTCAATATTTTTCATTGAATTCCTAGTCAGAAGGTATGATGTTCACATCATCCTCCTTTACTTAATTAGAGTCGTCTTTGACTCAAGTTCAGATTGTAAAACCGTCACTCCACCATGCCCTCCTAAAATCATGAAAGGTGGAGGCCACGGGGGTGTGTATGTGATCTCATCACTCTCCTCTTCTTTATGGCAAGCCGTTCTCGGCTTGATCCAGTGGTAGACAACATTACTTTTTGTCATGTTGGGATGAGTGGTACTAAACACGTAACCAGGCCACGACAATAAATTCTCATGTTTCACGAGATGCTCTTGTTGATAGAATACAAAACTAGAAAAACTTTGCAAGCCATTGTTAGTGTTCATTGTTGTTTGATCCTGTTTTTTATTTCAAAGTGATATTTCAAATTAGTACATATGAATGCTTTAGATATTAAAAAATCTCCAAGATTATCATATTTACCCACTGCATGAATAACAAAGTTGCTAGAATATTGCAAATTGTAATTCTGAGATTTTTTTTTAAAATAATTTAGGTTACAAGGAACATCAAATTCAATATAACCTAAAATAGTCAAAGAAGGTATGAACTCCAACTTTTTGCCATTAATATTAGTGTAATGAAAAAGTCTATCTTTAACAAGTGTGTTCTCAAAAGAAACATTTCAATCTCCATGCACTAGTTGCATTTTTGGGATTAAAGAAATAAGTTCACTTGCAAATAGTAGTACGAACAGTGGGCAATTGCAATTCAACATAACCAGCATTAGGGTATTTAGATTTAGTGAGGGACTCACAATGTGTATCATTTTTCTTACTCTTCTTTATTGTAGTTGGTGCCACACAAACATCATTGTCCATATCCTTTACTTTGTCAAGTAGCTCAATGTCCCGTTCAAACTTCTTCTCACTCTCCTGCAAGATGTTAGGTATAGTACAAGAAACAAAATAGTGCTCTATTTTTAGTTGTGTTGTTGTATTAAGAGATGACGTATCACACAACCCTTCTTTATTACATTTTCTTTGTGACAAGGGCATATCAAAAATACATTCCACAAATCTATCATCTCAATTATTCATTCCTGTACCTTAGATAATAAAAGTTGTTTTTCAGCAATACAAGCAATCAAAAACAAGTGAGATATTGAGTAGTAAGATTTAGAGATGAGCAAAATTTGAATTTTAGAATTGAGACCTTTCATAAACCTACTCATTATATCTTCCCTGCATTCATGTAAGCCACCAAACTGAACACAAACCTTAAAGTCATAAAAGTATTCTTTAACATTCATACTGTTTTGCTTCAAATTGTCTAATTTGGTAGACAAATGTCTAGCATAATATGCAAGAATAAAAACTTTTCTAAAATGTCGTATAAAGTCTTTATAAGATTCTAAAATGTTTTTGTGCTCACAAGTATATTTCCATTCAAGCAAAGCTCATTTAGTCAAAGTATTAGAGGCAATGTAAATCTTTTCTTTCTTAGACAAGACATGTTCATTAAATTCTTTATTTACATTCAGCTCCCAATCAATGTACATATGAGGGTCAAATTTCTCAGCAAAAAAAGTATTAATAAACTGACTACATGCAAAATATCATCATTTACCTCATGTTGAAGCATATGCACATCTTGCTGGGGGTGTAAGCCAACAGCTCTCTTTTTCTTGATTGTACCTATCATGGTTAGCAAACAACAAAACAATTTGACAACGAGCTAGTCTGTGTTAAACTCTAGTTCCCTCAAGCATGCACAACCAAGTTCTTACATGTTCTTACCTTGCTCAATAGGAGAGTGACGGCTACCAATAAGTCAGCAATGAGGAAACGAATGTATTGACACTGCGGCACAATAATGTATGGCTGTAGTGAGATATATGTGGAGCTATAGGATGGCTGAAAGTGTTACACAAGTAAAATACTAGTACAACGTTAGTTTAAAGTAAGTTGAGTAATCATTCAAAGCCGGTACTGCCCTGGTCTTAGGCTAAAACCTGTGTTAGAGATGAGAGCCTAGACACAAAGGGAGGTCACAAAAAAGAACAATGTGGAAGGAAGAAACAACCCTCTCTGTTTTTTGTTTGATTTTTTTCTTTTCGTTTTTCTATGTTGTTTTGACTGAAAATAGATGCAATAAATAAAGTACACATAGCAGATGCTAGATCTCTGTTGTGATTGCGACATGCTCGGGTAGAATTTTTTTTGGCAAGTGAGCATCCGTTGGAAAGTTAACGCGTAGATCTTTGCAGATTGTGCAAAAACATTACAAACAAGCAAGGAATGCAGAGATATGGTTGTTTTCATCCACAACAAAATCTGTTACCCAAATCTGTTGTTTCCAACAAACTAGGATATGAGTTTATTTCGTTTTTGTATTGTAGATCTTATCCAAAGACATGCATAAACCAACCAAATGTAGTGCACTAAAAATAGGGATGATGATTATACTGGTTTTGGAGATTCAAATGTGATGCTGGAGTGTGATAAGAACTCGAAACTTAAAAAGACTAGACACTAAGACCAGCAACTTGACACGACGATGCACCTGAAGACTCAACAAGCCCTAATTATACAGTGCTAATAAATAGGCTAAAATGGCTATGGGACTATGGGAACTAATTAGCTATTTTTTTGCCTTTTCTGAACTGTTGGTAAATAACAGATTAGATCTGAAATCTCTCACCGAACAACATTGAGCTCTGATGCCATGTGATGAGAGGTTCGGTCCAGATCTTTCGATGGAGATAGTAATCATGATTGGTGGAAGGAAGCGATGTTCATAGCCCTACCACAACTGTCTACGACGTTGTGCCTTAGCGACCGATACAACGATTACAGAAGGTGAGCACGAACTTGTGAAGCGCGATCAACAAGCTACAAGAGCACTTGTTCTGCAAGCAATCGTAAAACAAGCACGATCAAGATGAACAAGCACTGAATTGTTAAATAAAAAATGTGAGTTCAATCTGAAAACATAGAAGGTGGGGTTTTGATGACAAGAAAACATGCGGTCTAGTCGACACGTGCGCTGCTAGCAAAGTAGTGGCGGCTAAAGTTCAATCTTTCAAAACTCAAATGTTCTTAGTAACAGCTGAAGCATTTAACTAGAGTAGAGGACGAGCTGAGGTCACCCTCAAACCATAGAACGCGTCTTTAATAAGCTAACTTATACACGGGCCAACAGTCCAAGTCGAATGACGTAGCACCTTCTATATTAAAGCGACGATTAACGATGACTTCGATATAGCATGAAGTGGGGTTGAATCTATTCGAAAGTAAATTTTATGAGATTTACAGAATGCACTTAAATACCTAAATTAGATTTTATATAAAGTCATATTTTTTATTGCAAGTTTGTACTATTCTGTCGTTCGAGTTCACTGTTTGCGAATATTTCCAATGAAATTATGATATACACATTATCGTGAGGTCCGAAAAGAACATATCGGCCAAAAATGTTCAGCCAAATTAGGCTTTTCGCCCGGCCCACGCGCGGCAGCCCGCTAGATTTCAAGGCGCGCCCGCGGCCCAGCAGGGGCGCTTGCTAAAGCCCTGATAAAACCGGGAACTTCTGCCCCCATTCGTCCCCAATCCACACGCCGCTCCGGCTAGCCGGCGACAAGCGCTAGCTGCACGACCGAGGCCGACGTGCAACTATGCCTTCGGCCTTCTGCACGCACCTCCTCGTCACCCACGCAGCTACCTTCGTCGAGGGTCTCGTCCGCGCCGGCGCCCGCCGCGTCCCTGTCGTCGGCGTCCCGCGCCGGCGCATACAGCGGGGGAGCGTGAAACTGTGTGCACCTGCCAGCACTTCCGAAGCTCGCCTCAACGGCGCCCGTGATGATGCGGAGGGAAGGTGGTGGGGTCCACCATACGGCGATGAGGTGGAGGAGGAAGAGGAGAGGCTCCAGGATTCTGAGGGCGAGGACGAGGACGAGGACTGCGGCGAGGTGGGCGAGTGGGACCCACCTGTCAGTCCTTTCCGAGGGCAGCACGAGGGACCGTACCACCAAGAAGAGCAGGAAGAGGAGGAGGACGAAGACGAAGGACGACCCGAGTGGCTGGATCCGAGCTTTTTCTTGCGAAATCTGGATGGGGTGAGCGGCGCTTGCAGCACTACCACTGCCGAAATGGAAGAAATCCTTGCCTTTGCCCGGAAAGCTGACGTTGACGGTACAGAATTTACCGAGTTCTTTGCTAATTTCAGCCGCGGAGACCTCAGTGAGGGAGATTGTGTGGACCTGATGATGAGGATGGCGGAGGAGGGGCTGACACTGGGCTGTGCACACTTGTTCCAGTGGATGCGGGAGCATGGGAGGTTGCTGTTGCAGCCATCAGCATTACTGGTGGCTGTTGCTGCGCTTGGGTGCACCGGGATGGCTGATGAGGTCTTGGAGATTGTCCTAAATTTGCCATCGGAAAGAGAATTCCATGAGGTGGTCCTTTACAATGCTGCAATCTCAGCTGTCACCTACTGCCGGAGGTGAACATTATCTTAGCTCGTGTTAGGGATTAGTGCAAATGTAGTTGATTATAGAGTACACATCAATACATCTTGGATCATGCATACATTGCATTGTGTGGTGGAGAATAGATAATTACTAATGTTTATTGATACATTTTCTGATTTGCACATGAAGAATATTGTATAGGAGATTCTGATTAGGTAATTACTAGGAGTATTTCCACGCATAGCTCTGAAAAGTTTTCTAGCATTTTTAATTAGAATTTATTATTAAGATAATTTAATGAAATTTCGAGTACATCATGTTGGTAAATGTGTTCAAAACTGAGGATCAATTGTTGTATCAAGTTGGAAGTTTAGGAAGAGAAGTCTGCTCGTGGAAAAGAAACTTGGATAAATACTTTGAAAAATTTAGGAAATTACCATCACATTTGGAGAATACTACCTCCGTTCCAAAATATAAGCATTTCTAGGTTTGGATAAGGTCAAAATCTTTTAACTTCTACCAATAATATCTAGAAAATTACATAATTTTTAATATACAAATATAATTTTATGAAAGTTTATTTAATGATGAATCAAAAAAATATAATTTTTATATGATAAAACATTATTAATTATATATTATTAGTGGTCAAAGCGATAAAAGTTTGACTTTGACTAAATCTAGACATGCTTATATTTTGGAATGGAGGGAGTACCCTACTATTTTACATGCATGATAGGTGAAGCTCCATTTCAAATATACAGGGTGCTTGATCTGAGAATGAACACATAATCCAATGATTCTTAATAATAGGGTATGATTGTTTGGCTTGATGGATTTAACTACACAAAAATATGGAAGAATTCCGAAGCTTCCAGGGTGCAACAGATCCATGACAAGGACCATGGCCTGACTTGCCCAGTAGCAAATCGTCGCTGTGGATGGGCTATCCTACACCCAAGTACCTTTTGCACTCCCGATGTCTCAGTTTCCACTAATACCTCTCTTTGCTTGTTAAGCCCATCCAGTTAGTAGTATGTTGGTGTGTTCTCTAAGCTGGTCCATTTTAAGGAAAAATTTTGATTGTTCCTGTTGAATTGTAATTGGACTGCTGGGGCAGACGTGATGAGAAGTTTCATTTTGGTATTATTTTTCTAATTAACAGTGTATGGAATTAAAGTTTATTTGTTTTACTATTCCTACTCTTGTGGAATTTGAACAACCTGGAGACATATTGATGTTTTTCCCATTTGTTTGTTTTCAGATACGATGATGCCTGGGAAATATTTGACCTTATGGAAAAGAACAACATCCAATCTGACCATCTGACATCCTCGATCTTGCTTAATGTAATGAAGAAGACCAGAGCATCTGCCAAGGATGCATGGGAGTTTTTTCAACGAATGAACAGAAAGGGAGTTAACTGGAACGTAGATGTTGCTGGTGCTCTGATAAGTATCTTCTGTTGTGAGGGGCTTACAAAGGAGGCTATGATAATCCAGTCAGAAATGGAGAAAAGAGGAATTTTATCAAACACGAGCATATACAACACGTTAATGGAGGCATACTGCAAGTCCAATCAAATTGAAGAAGCGGAGGGACTCTTTACTGAGATGAAAGATAAAGGATTGCATGCAACAACAGTAACTTATAATATCCTTATGGATGCTTATGGTAGAAGATTGCAACCAGAAGTTGTTGAGCTGTTTCTTCTGGAGATGCAAGGTTTAGGACTGAGACCAAATGCTAGGTCATACAATTGTCTCATAAGTGCCTATGGGAAGCAAAAGAAAATGAGTGAAAAGGCTGAAGATGCATTCCAGAGGATGAAGATGGATGGCATTCAGCCATTATCTTCTTCATACACAGCACTGCTTGGTGCATATGCAGTCAATGGACTGCATGAAAAGGCTCATACCTTATATGTGGATATGAAAAGAGAAGGACTTAAACCTACCCTGGAAACCTATACAGTTTTGCTTCATGCTCTTAGGACAGCTGGCGACACAGAGAAGTTAATGGATACATGGAAATCAATGATTGATGAAAAGGTTGGTGGAACTAGAGTCACATTCCACATGATACTCGATTGTTTAGCAAAACATGGGCTTTATCTTCAGGCAAGGGATGTTATATATGAATTTGGAAAAATAGGCTTGAAGCCTACCGTCATGACATACAACATTTTGATGAAT
>BCLG01001112.1:47159-68649 GCA_001602295.1 Zoysia matrella | reverse complement strand
GTCCCAGGTGGCGACGCGCCCCAGGAACACACCAAAATGGCCGGCGCCATGCAGGGATCTCGAAGGTGAGGTCAAAGGCGGTCGTTCTCACCGGAAAAAGGTTTGTCGTTGGCGAGCGGCTTTGGAACAAGTTCGGTGAGATCGTACGGAGGCTACGGTCGACGAAACTCGAAGCCGTTTTCTCTGAAAGCTTCACCAAGGCGAAGAGAAGAGCGAAAGCGGTGTTTTTGTCGACGAAGGTGGCTGGAAGTGGGTCGTCGACGGTGAGGGGGTCGGTTTCTGATGAATGCCAGTGAAGAAGATCTCAAATCCTGCACATCCGGCCACGGATTCGAGTGAGAAGTGGCCCAATGGATGCGTCATGATCGAAGGAAGCTAGCACCGGTCGGAATCGAAGAGCAAACCTGGGAGGGCGATGGATTTCGAGGAGGACGACCGGCTACACCGAAAGCTCGAGTTTTGGGGAAACTTGAAAATCTGGCGAACTTGGCGCAGGTAAGGGGAGGAGGAGAGGGGAGGGAGCTCGAAAATGTGGTCGTGCGCCTGCTGTACTGAGGAAGATGGCCGGGAGGGGCTTGGCGGCGGTGTTCCACAGAAGGCTCGCCGCTGTCCAGTCACGCAAAGACGAGAGAGAAAGAGAGAGCGCGAGATAGAGGCCGGGAGGGCGAGGGAGTAAAGGGAAGGAGTGAATGAAGGAGGGGAATGCGTGTCCCGACCCGACGACGCGGCCTCCTTGTATGCGCGCCGCGCGCAGCGCCGCGCTGTCCACACACGGCTAGAGGAGGAAGAAGGAGCAGCTGACAGGCGGGACCCGCAGAACCTTCCATTTTCTGATTTTCCGAAATTCCCCAGCAGCTCTCTGTTTTGCCTCAAAAACTCACCTTCCCGAGAGATCTGATGAATTTGAAAATTTGCAGAGTAGAAGAACTTTTTATGATGAACAAATTTCCCTTTGGGGTCATCTACAAATTCGAAGTGGATTTAATTCTATATAATTCCAAATTCAGCTGCTTGTTTTAGAGGAATAAAATAATTTGTGACCTAAATCTTTGATTTTAAATTTTACGAAAATTCTTTTTATACTTTCTGAACCTTGCGATAATTTTGAACAAGAATTTGTTTTTTTTACAACTTCCCCATGAAAATTTTGAACTTGCTTTCTTTGCAATATTTAAATCCAATTTAAATTTGAATATCTTGACTTCGAATATTTGAACTTTGGCTTTCAAAGTGAATTCTTGATTTGAAGGATGTGGGATGTTACACTTATAACCCCTTCCTGACTCATATTTATGGTATTATGATTAAAACATATGTGTTAGTATTAAAATCAGAGGAAAAAAGAATAGCTGCATAAATTGTACTATTGGCAGCTAATGTTATTTCCCAATTTAACATTCTCTAGGATGGGCATATATTCTCACAAGAATAACCCATGTGTGCTTTTCTATAGGTTTTGGGTTTTCTACATGGCTAAGCAGGATCAAAAGCTAAGTTAGCGATGGCTTATGTGGCATCAATTCTTAGCCATATTTATGAGTTGCAGACTGTAGTATGAATTCTATGCATAACAGCATAACCATGGGAGCTTTACTAGAGCATACCGTGTCACATGTGAGCTTTTACCAGAGCACAACATATCCATGGGAGCTTTCACTAGAACCATATCCATGGGAGCTTTTATAAAGAGAATATATATCCATGGGAGCTTTTATCAGAGCACACCATAGCCATGTGAGCTTTTATTAGAGCCAAGTATATCCCTTCAATTATGTTTTTTTGTCTCTGGATGATTGAGTTACTTTTCCCTTTTCTAGTTTCACCTTTGTGACTATCATCTTTTGAATGTTCATGCCTGGCAGGTTCCTTACCATATCCCACCTCAGCAATAAGATAGATACGATGCTTTGTTTTCGTGTATCAATTCTTTTGCATCAGATGAACTATTTTTCTCAAATTATATGATAAATTATAATATGTATAGCTTCTTTGCCATATATATATTATGTCAAAGCGAAGAAGATAGCGATGGCTTATGTGGCAGCAGGTAGAGCGTAGTGTATAAATGATGAATGTATAGTTTTTTTTTTCCTGTCATTTTGCCAGTCATCAAAATGGCCAGTGTATCAATGATGAGTTTATATATGTAACTGTATAATTGTATATATTAGTAGACAAATTATGAGATAAAGTGTAGTGTTTCATTCAATAAAACATAGTTCCCAAGTTTCGGTTTAATTCTGTATTCCAATTTTGGAGTGGTTGGGAGTAACATTTGATTTGAAAAATACTTCTTGTTTTAAAAATACTTGCAAGGACATGAATTAAATATATGTGAAACACTTCTTTTTTTGGAAAAACTTAGAAAGACATAAGTATACAACTTTAAAATTTGATCTCAGTTTAATAGATTTGAAATTTGAGATAAAAAAAGAAACAAAAATAATTACTTGCATTTAAGTTTAAAAAGTATACCCCTGTACGATAGAACAGAACCATCAGATCTATTTGATCCGTTGCACTTGACCGGGTGGTGGGTACAAGGTTTGTACTGTAGTTAGCGGCCTCACGCGCGCACGACATTAGCAAGTAGTTTTCGCCGGATGGCCTGGTCGCCTGGGCAGATCCATGATTGGAGCGCGATGGACGGCACGGCGGGCCATATCGGACAGGACCCGCGACAAAGCTGCCGCACGGACAGGGAAAGGCACCGCGCAGATCTATACTTGCCGGACCGGATGAATGTCCGTCACTCCCAGCGGGATGAAAACCTGAACCAGGTGCATCGTGACGTCAATGGTAACTTATAGCCACTGTTGTTAATTCACGATCTGCTGACACATGACTACTTGAAAATGACACTAATATTTCAGAAAGGCAAGACTGACAGTAATCCGTAACCCTGGTTGACCAGGATTGCTGCAATGGAGAGGCTTCCAAACCACCAATAACAACCTCGTCTTAGCCTTCCTATCCCAACGCTGTCACAGTTGTGATGCCAGTAGATAGTAAAGCGGATTTTGTGACTTGCACCGTTGTGCGGGGTTATTTTGCTCCGTCGATCTGGCCAACACAAGCGGTTGCCGCTCGCCGATCGTATAATTGCAGGGGCCTCGTGTAAGAGGCTGGTAAACTTCTCCTCCGCACAACGGTGACAATGAGATCAGCCCGCCGCGCCGGTCGTGCCCGTCACGTTGCCTCCACTCCCTCGTCTCTATCCCCCAGGCAGGGAAGAGAATTAAAACCCCCCTTATCCTCTCTGCCGCTGCGGCTCCTGCCATCGTCGGATCCAAGCATCTCGCGAGTCGCGCGACTACCCCGCCGTGCCGCGCCCTCTTTTTGGAGCCTTGCGCCGCGCTCCTTTCCCTCTGTCCGAATCCGCCTCGACGTGTCCGCCTCCTCCCTTCGCGTCGCGCGTGTGCTCTCCTTTTGGTGCGCGCTTGGTATCTGTGCTCTCCGCCACGCCCCCTCTTCGTCCCAACACGCCGGCCGCGTCGCTCTCAGCTGTCGTTCCTGCCGGACGCCGTTGCCGTGCGAGTAGAGAGACCCGTTAGCAAGCGAGTGACGATGTCGTCGGCGGTGGAGGCCATGCCCTGCTCCGGCAAGGACATTCCCGCCGGGAAGGAGGAGGCCGCCAAGAACGCGGCGGCGGAGCACGGCGACGGCGAGGTGGCGAGCAACGCGCCGCCGCATTGCCGCAAGGACGCCGACGAGGACGAGGAGGACGAGGAGGGCGTCCCCAAGGTCATCGACCTCGGCCCCAGGGTCAGCATCAAGGATCAGCTCGAGAAGGACAAGGTACGTGCACCACGCGACGCCATTTCTCCTCGCTTCGGTTACTTCCAGCACTAGCCGTTTTCGGTGCGGTTCTTCACTCCCTGTCGCTCGCCGTTGATTCGCAGGACGACGAGAGCCTCCGGCGGTGGAAAGAGCAGCTCCTCGGCAGCGTGGATTTGAACTCCGTCGGAGGTAAGCCCCGCCGCACTGAATTCGATCACCAGCACGGAATTAGACTTCAGGCAAATTGCTGCCGGCGCGCGTTTAATTGGCCCGTCCTCGCGCCCTTGTTTAATGGCGCCAGTGGAGCGCCGGCACGTGCACCCGTTTCGCATGTGAGCTCCCGGCTCCGCCTTATACTGCCATGGTCCCGTGAGCCCGTGAGCCGTCCTATGTGATTTCCGTGCTTGGCCCGTTCACCGTACCGTACTGTACGTGAGGTTCGTTCACCGTACTGGGTACTGGCGGTGAGCGCGGTTGCAGTAGATACCAGAGCCAACGTCCTCCGATCCTGGAAAGTGACGTGCGAGTTCGATTATTGTGATCTGGTGGTGGTGGATTCTTGCATGCTCCTTTTGACGCTTGTTAAGATCACCGCATTTTGCACGGCGTGGTGCGAGGAAACCTTTGCTTTTAGTTTCGACTTTATAGACGATGAGTGTTGGACGCATTTTCTAAATTTCCTTTTTCAATTAACAGCATCTAACTAACGAACGAATTCGATCCTAAATTTGAACTCGTCACGCTCTCTCGCAGAGACGCTGGAGCCGGACGTGAAGATCACGAGCCTGTCCATCCTGTCGCCTGGCCGGCCCGACATTTTCCTGCCGCTGCCGGTGGAGCCGAACGCCAAGGGCGTGTGGTTCACGCTCAAGGAGGGCTCCCCGTACAGGCTCAAGTTCACCTTCTCCGTCAGCAACAACATCGTCTCCGGCCTCCGCTACACGAACACCGTCTGGAAGACCGGCATCAAAGGTAACCTCTGAACTCTGGAAATGAATCGATGCGGACTCGACGTCGCCTACCATTTCTGCGCACGACACGACGACGTTCTGATTGCCACCTGATTTGGAATCAGAATAATTGATCCCTACTCATGGTTTGCTGGTTGTCACGCGGTGTTTGTCGCAGTTGACAAGAACAAGGAGATGATGGGCACGTTCAGCCCTCAGCTGGAGCCATACACGTACCTGACGCCCGAGGACATCACCCCCACAGGAATGTTTGCCCGGGGGTCCTACTCTGCCAGGACCAAGGTAAAGTCGACGCTGGCCGATCGAGCTTATCCATTTCAATCAGCAGTGGGGTAAAAGTGATCTTCAGAATGACGCTTTGGCTGACACGAGACCGACGTGTTCTTGCTTTGACAGTTCCTCGACGACGACCGCAAGTGCTACCTGGAGATCAACTACACCTTCGACATCCGCCGGGAGTGGCCGTCGACGAGCTGATGATCCCGGCCGGACAACGCTTGAAAGGGGACCTTGCTTTGGGCGTCGCTACATTGCAGTTTCCATGGGAGAGCAGACCAGTCGTTCCGTCTGTGTTTTGCCTTTTTCACGGCTTCTTCGTCTTGTTTGTTCCTAGGGCACTTTTTCTATTCGTTTGCGTACTGCGTGCGTCCGTGTGTGTGAACATCGCTCCCACGTGTCGGATGTCTTTTTGCGTTAAATGGACCGTTCGTAGACAGTCACAGTATCAGGCCTGTGAGCGTACTGTTGTCGAACTGCCTGCCTGCCGGGTTCAGAGCAATGGAACCGCGTTTCACGTAATGCTCTCGTCGTATGATTTGTTTTGTAGATCTGGGGCTCTTTCAGATCTGGCCCTTCCGTCGTCTGTTTCACTGTTCATACGGTGATGGAGTAGAATTCACGGGTCCAGGACTCCAGAAGCGTGAGACCCCCCGGATGATTAAGGCCCGGTGATGCATCGGTACCATTGGTCCCCCTCGCCTCCAATAGACGCATCTGGTTGAGGCAACGACATTTGAAGCCAACGCGATCGTACTACTAGCTCTAGTAAATCTGCCAATCTGGTCAGGTGCAAACACTTCAACGAATCAAGTCACACTCGTTTCATTCGCCATGCGTCGTCTTCACAGAGCACTCTTCAGTGAAATCTCAATTCTCGATGTATTATGGTGCAGCTAGCTCATGGATTAGAACCTGAGAGACGGCACCCCTTGCCGGGTGGCGGTTGCCCTGGCCCCGGCGCCCCGTCCCCTTAGGGGCAACGACAATGTTGCATGCATAAAGTGGTTCATTAGGTGGGATTTATTGACAATAGTTCTTTAGCTATAGACAACTTTACAATGAAGACAATAGACATATGATATAAGAAAATAATAAAAAATATTTTAGATTGGTTGTTGAAGTTTGTGCCATAATGCATGAGTAGAAAAAAATAATTTTTATTCTTTATAGGTAATCTATAAACATATGAATAGTCTTTGTTATGTATTTTTTATGGACTATATCTGCAATGTTTATTGATGATCATAACAAATTTTTTATTTCTTATGAACCACTTTTTGAGTACATTGATGTTGCTCCGCCGCGCTAAGCCGTCGGCGGCGGCACGCGAGGACATTAGCACTGCCACTGGCACTCCGCGGCAGGCGACACGGGAGGTCATTGGCACTGGATTTGGAGACAAAGGTGCCATCATGGCTTGCGGTCGGTTCGTTCTCCCGGTCGGTGCCCCTTCCTCTGCTCCTCGGCCTGACCCAGGGATACCGGCTGGGCAAGCCGATTGATTGATCAGCGGTGCTCCGCCTGCCCACTCCTCCTTTCGGGAGCGATAGGCCAGCTTTAGTGGATTGTCACTACCAGACGGACCAGAGCGGCCCAGATCCTGGCCCATCACTGACCGCAGAAAAAGTGTGCTCCGAGACCCGACTGCAGACACGGCCATTGAGATGATGCTGATCAGTTGCCCGAGCAGCTCGCGCTCCTAGTAGAAAAGACGCCCCTTCACGTGAGCACAGAAAATTTCGCCACGCCACAAAAGACGTGTGAGCACGTTGGGTCCGCACCTCGCCGCGTCGGCGGCCGGGCGGAAGCGGTGAGCGTCACATGGCACATGGCACATGGCACATGCGGTCGACGAGAGGCGGACTACCGGCTCCGAACTCCGCCGCCTGTGCAGCCTTCTCTACCTATTTCTCCAAAATCGGACGCGGTGACATTCTGCCGGGCGGGGTCGAGAACTAACACGCCAATGGACGCAGATGTGCCGATCGGGGCGCGAGTACAGCCAGCCACGCCGCTTGCTGCTCCTTGTCCCTTCCCGTTTTGGATCCAGGGAAACGAGCTTGTTCTCCTTGTGCGGCGTGCGAGCCTGGCGATCTGGAATTTTCGGAAAATGCTGGAACGACAGCGCGAGACAATTTTTTTGGACAGAAAGGAATGAGCTCTAGGTTGCGCTTCAATGCTTCATCCTGATTTCCGCCACCGTTCATGCCTTTCACCTGAAACAGCTGAACCGCTAGTTCGATCACGTAATTCCCACTGTGCGACCGTGATTCAACAAACCAAGGCACCGCCTCGCGATTTTCTGTCGTGCCGTTAATGAGCCGTGGCCGGTGACGGTTTCGGAAAAACTGGAAGGAAAACGGAGAGGTTGTCGAGCGGTGGACCAAACCGACCCGGCCGGCCGGCCGGTGTTGAACCAGTTTCTGAATTTCTGTTAACTGTTATACTTCGTCTGTTTCAAAATAATAAAGAATTAATGATATTTTATTATATAAAAATTATATTTTTTAATTTATTATAAAATAAGCTTTTATATAAATTATATTTTTATATTAAAAATTATATAACTTTCAAACTATATTTTGTTTAAAATGTTAAAATTTTGATTTTAATTAAACTTAAATATATTTATATTTTGAAAGATTAAGTTTTAAGGATTCGCTGTACTTGCGTTCCAGCCATTCCATTGGAGTATATGAAGAGTGAATACACGAAACAAGCGAAACCGGCCCACCGCCACCTCCGTGCCTCGCCGCCACCACTGCCCCCTTCCTTCCTCTGGCCCCCGGCCCCCACGAAACCTGGGGACCTGGTGGACGCCGTTGCTTGCCTTTGCCCGTCGAGCGCAACGAAAGCGCGCGGAGCGAGGGAGTGCCGTGAGCCAAAGGTATCTCTCCTCGCCGCGCCGCGCCAGTCGGTTCCGCGGTCGCGCCTCGTTATTTTCGCGGGTTCCATTTCGTTTCATGCGGTGTACCCATCTGTTCTGATCCGTATCCTCTCCTCCGCAGCCGCTGCTGCCCAGGGCGGAGCCGGGCCGTGGCGGGAGGGAGATGGCCGGCTTCGTCGGCGTCGTGGTGTCCGACCCCTCGCTGCAGGGGCAGTTCACGCAGGTCGAGCTCCGATCGCTCAAGGCCAAGGTGACGTCCCGACCTCACCGGTTTCTCCTCTGCTCCTCTTCGCCGGAAACCCACCGTTGCTCGCGTTCTGTTTGACGGTTTTGTTGAAACTGGTGGTGGTGGTGTTTGTGTGGTTGCAGTTTGTGTCTCTGAAGCGAGACTCCGGGCATGTCACCACGAAGAATCTGCTTGGGCCTGATGAGGAAGCTGAGGGGGCTCAATTAGGTGGTCTCGGAAGAGGAGATCCTAGCGTTCCTGTCGGAGTCGTACCCCGACAGTGACCAGGAGATTGAGTTCGAGTCGTTCCTACGGGTACATCTCGGCGCTTCTCTCAGCTCTGAAACGAGTGCCATCCTCAGTTTGATCTGATGGGAATGTGGACGTGGTTGCGGGTGTGTCTCTGCAGGAGTATCTGAATCTGCAGGCCAGATTGAGTGCCAAGGATGGTGGCGCTGGTGGCAAGACCTCCTTCCTTAAGTCCAGCAACACTAAGCTGCTGCACAACCTCAATCAGGCAGAGAAGTCGTCCTACGTGGCTCACATCAATACTTACCTCCGCGACGACCCGTTTCTTAAGAAGTACTTGCCCATAGACCCGGCAGGAAACCAACTGTTTGATCTCGTCAGGGATGGTGTTCTGCTATGGTGAGATTGCTTTCGTGTCTCTGGGATACGGGGCGGATGTCCCATTTACTCTTATAAAGTTACTCCAATTGAGATTCTTCGAAGATAGACGAGCTCTCTGATGGCTGTTCATTTATGGATCATTTCTCCAGCAAATTGATCAATGTCGCAGTACCTGGGACCATTGATGAGAGGGCAATAAATAAGAAAAGAGTTCTTAACCCATGGCAGAGGAATGAAAACCACACACTCTGCTTCAACTCTGCAAAGGCCATTGGATGCACTGTTGTGAACATTGGTACACAGGATTTGGTAGAGGGAAGCGTATGCTCCGTGCCCTTGATTGACGTCATTTCTTCTAGCTTATGCTGAAACTAGTTGATGTAGGAAAAACTTAGTGATGATGTTTGGTTATATGACATTTCATTCTTTACCTCTCCGTACAGTGCTGGCGGATTTCGGTACCTAATTTCTTGACAAATTTACCTAATTTACTTTTTATCGTTCTTTGCTTACTGTCACTAATTGATATGTTTTCCCAAATTTTTTTTTTTTGCCATTCCTTGATTATTCGATGTGCTCTTCTTGTAAATGCTAGTTCATTTGTTATATATGTTTACTCATCTCCTCCATGGAACTTAAAGCGTACTATTAATTCATGGTTTTGATTCAAGCAAATAATTGAAAAATCAAGTTGTGACTTACACAAACATACATTATTTTTTTTTTGTGCAGCCTCATTTAGTTCTTGGATTGATATCTGAAAGCATCAAGGTAAATTTTGAACTGAGATTTTAATTTGGGGCACGGCTTATTGTTAAACTCGAGCTTCGTCATATACATAGTTGTGTATGCTTACTGTCAGATTCAACTTTTGGCTGATCTGAACCTCAAGAAGACACCGCAGCTGGTGGAATTGTTTGATTACATATTATCTTTCTAACATGTTTTCTTAGAAAAAAAATTCATTTTGCCGCTTGTTGTGCAGGATATAGATGAGGTTTTGAACTTATCGCCAGAAAAGATGCTACTTAAGTGGATGAATCACCATCTAAAGAAAGCTGGTTACAAGCAGCGGCGGATTTGGTGGGGGGTCAGAGGGGGCTCGAGCCCCCTCTCAACTCGTGATTTCCATGGAGGTTTGAAGGGGAGAGAGGGAGGAAGGAGGAGAAAAATGGAGGAGAGGGGGCTGAAGGAGAAGGAAGAGAGAGGAGCCCCTCCTCCTCACCGGAGCCAGCTCCGCCGCTGGTTACAAGGATGTTATGGTGCATATGATAAATACAAATGTCCTAAAATTTGTTATCACTTTTTTTATGTGCGGATAGATCCCACCTTATATATATTATTGCTGCACTTGCGTTATATTGATAAACTAAAGCTGATTTTGCAACATTTATTTAGAATCATTTACATATCCTTAGTAGATGGAATTATCAATGTAGGCATTACAGGGACAAACCATACTGGATCTGTCACAATTGTTTCCTTTGTATTGCTCCTGCGCTTTGTCAAGAACCGTCCAAATTGAGTTCTAATTAGTCGAATTAGCTTGCTGTCTGAAAATGGCACACAAGCTTGAAATTCAACTAACAAGAAATCGACCTCGGTAGTCCCCCGATATACTTCCTAAACATCGCCTAAGACATGAGCATATCGGTAACCAACGTTGCATGCTTCGCAATGGATCACACATACTTAAAATAATTAGAGAAGTTATTATAAATCATAAGTAGAGAGGTCACAAAAATGACTTACACGAAGGAGAGTGATAGGGTGATAGTTTTCCACTCCCAAGCTTTCTAAAAACATAGTTTAATAAAGACCAAGTTTGGTTTAGGTTCTAACGAGGATAGACAAAGAGTACGCAAGGCAAAAAAAACTTTTCAAAACAAACCAAAGAGATGGTTGTGCTTAGCCCACAAACACCGCCATCAAGCTAGAAAGGGTCAACAATAACACCTGCAAAACTTTAACAAAGCAAATATGAGTACGAAGGTACTCAGCAAGATTACCCATGGGCTAGTCTCGACTCCAAAGATAATGCATATGGTTAAATAGCAAGGATGAGGTCATAGGTTAAATATTTTTTCATAAAGAGATGATTAAAGTAAAATGACATTTTAGCAAGCATAATATAAAAATAACCTTATGGGTATGAGACACCTACACAACCTGTATCCCCAAGTAACTAAGTAATCCACAATACTAAAATGGATCCACAGTACATATCCTTCATGCTAGCTCATAACTTTTTTCACATGTGATTAATTAGGTGAAGTTGTTAACTACGATAAAAAATGATGGACACCAAATTTGGTCATAACCGAAACCGCGGTGATTCGAACCGATTATACACCTTTCAGGAGAGTTCAACTGTATCTACACGATTTGAGGACTATCCGGCTTATGCAATTCACGGCGTTGCATAAGAGGGCACTCATATTAACCTTTCTCTCATTCATTCCCGAACGGTTGGACAATCGACACGTCAGAGAGTACCGGTCCTATTACTCGCGGGAGCCCAGCGGTCATTCGTGCGTGTCATTCAAGACATGCCGTCATCGCCCAAACGTCGGTATGTAAATGAGATATTCGGTTTGTCCTACCATTATATTTGACATGTAGTATGAACAGAAAGTGCTTAGTCCAACAATTAACAACGGCCCGTCTTTAATCGACATAGACGGAGCTACAACCGTGAAAGCCTAACCTTCTCAAACCATCCTATACATCATCTCCGTCCGGTCTCAATTTAATATTTTCATGTTTAGACAAGTCACAATGATACTCAAGGAGATACAGATCTTATACTCGCGAAAAGGTGGTGACCTTCCACCGATTCGACCTCTACTGGTCTAAGTATGGTTAAGCAAGACACATCGTAAAATAAGAAACTCTCTCTCTGGACAAGAATATTCAAAGATAAGGTATAACAAGAAATCAAGGAATGGTAATGCAGCAACTAGAATTCAACTCACATATGTCACTAGTACCCGAACTAATGCAAGACATAACCACAACTAGAACAAGTCAATATTAACAACTGATTTAAAACAGGGTTCAAGATACTTGGTACTTGTCTTGGGTTTGCAGGTGTTCCATGACAATCAATCACAACAGCTTCACCCTTCACCTCACCCACGTTACTCTCCAACGTGTTGACCTCTAGATAAAAAAAAAGCTCATGTATGAGGATGGATGCCATGATGCGATGCACAAAACTAATGCAATGAATTCGCAAGGATTAAGATACTAGAGTTAGGCATGTTGTAGCATGAGTTGCCAACTTTTAGCATATATTTTTATCTCACCAAGATTAACATAAGTCTAAGAAAGATAAATAGATAACTTTAAATTATTCCACAGTGGACATGACGCAAAAATTATAAAAGGGTTACATGCACGATGGACAACATACTAGCATGAAATCATGATTTATGGGCATGTACAAATGCATGTATTAATTAAACAAGGTGAATATTAATTTATTAAGGTGTAATTAGGAAATCAACTATATGGAAAGATTTCACTTTAGATGTATAGATCTTCTCATCATGGTTCTAACAAACTTTGTTTCATATTTTTCTAAGCTTTCTACTATTTTCTATGCATTTTACAAGGTTTTCTCTTTTTTTGAAATTAAATCTGATTAGTCTGCAAGGACTAGTCCGCAAGTCCGGACTAGTCTGGCCTCGGACTTGTTCGACCGACTTTCGGACTCCAGAGAGCAAACCACCAAACTTGTCCGCAAAGGCGGACTTATCCGACCCTAGATGACCGGCGGTGACCATTCTTGCTCGAGAAGGAGCAAATGAGCTCGGATTTTGATGAAACAAAAATCCAAATGATCAGTGGGATGAGGAGAGCCTACCTTGGCCACTCCCAAGCTGAAGTGCTCACCGGAACTAGGGTGGCACCTAGTAGCGGCTCCGGCGAGGCTTTGGCGAGAGGTTGAGCTCAACGAAGGTGACGAAACTTGATGAGGGTTGAACGGAGAGCTTCAATGCACTATGGAGATCACCAAAATGGGAGAGGATGGTGAGGAAATAGCCCGGAAAGTAGTCGTCACCGTGGAGGTGCGCCTCCGACCACAAGAATGATGCAATGGAGGAGCGAACCGCGGCTACCTCGGTCACAAAATCAAAGGGGAAAGTTGTTAGTGAGGTGCACCATAGTGTTGAGAGCCTTCTCATGAAAGGAATCGAACTAGAATTCACCGAGGACGACGAAATCGAAAAGAGGGCGAAAATGGTGCCGAAATGGGGATTTCGGGAAGAACTCCTCGATTCGGTGAGCTCGCTGCAATGGAGGGAGAATGGAGGCTAGGGATGGTGCTGGGGCTCCTAGACGACGACTTTTGCTGCTTGGCTTGGCTTGGGGACGAGTGGAAATGGAGATCTACGAGGAGAGAAGGAGCAGCAGCAACAATGGCACTTGGGGCAGGGGAGGGAGAGTGAGTGAGAGTGACAGAGAGAAGATGAGTGTTGGGGAAGAGTGGAGTGACTGGTGCTCCAACTTGGGCACGTGTCCCTTACGTGGCGACTCGCATGCCCTGCCCCAAACCCAAGGGATGGAGGTGGCAGTGGCGTGCTCGAGTGGAGAAAAAAGGTGACAGGCGAGCCACGAAGTGCGGACTAGTCCAGCCTGCCGACAGGATTTGAGTGCTGAAGAGAAATTCAAAAAGGATACCCTAATGAGCTCCGGAATTTTTGCCGATTTTTATGGTAGCAGAACAGGATGTGATGAACAACTTTTGTTTTTACACCAAGTTCAGATTCTGCACAGATTTAAAACTAAAAAGTGCAAAAGGCTAACTTTTTAAGTTTGCTCAAATTTTTGGGGCCACTAGAAGACTTGATAAAGTCTTGGGAAAATCTCTGAAATTCTATCTTGTGATCTAGTTAATTGTGGGTGAAAAACATTGGTACATTTATGTTGGTAAAAAGGGAGATCCTTAACAAGGGTCAATTTGATGATTATTTGCTTCATTGATTTGAATTCAAAATTTGAATTTGAATTTAAGGAGCTTTAGCTGGGAATTTAGCTGGGAATGATATTGTCCAGGGAAATAAGAAACTGATCGTTGGTGAGTTTGCCGGTGCACACTAGGGGGCCTCTCCTATTTTTTCACCCCTTAAAAGTTTAAAACAAAACATTCTGGATGTATATATTGAAGTGTTGCTAGTCGATAGTGCCATTAACACCTTGTTTGTAGCAGTGTATAATTAAGTTATTGATTTTTCTTTCAGCACTTCTGTGGCAATTGATGAGATTCAATATACTTCAGCTGCTAAACAAATTGAGACACCACTCCCAATGGTCAGAAGGAAAAGAAATAACTGATGCTGATATACTAAAATGGGCCAACAACAAAGTCGAAGCCTCAGGGAGAACTTCTCAAATGGAAAATTTCAAGGTACTACTTAATTTCCATAGTTTAAAGTTTTATGTTCTTGTCAGAAAACTCCAGTTGCTTAGTATCCTACTTTTCCCATTCAGGACAAGAGCTTGTCAAATGGATTATTCTTCCTTGAACTTCTTAGTGCTGTACAGCCAAGGGTTGTGAACTGGAAAGTTGTTACAAAGGGGGAAGAAGGTTTGCCCTGAATTCTAGCTAATAGATTTTGGTTTCTCACACTGAAAGCAAAGCTGAATCATAGACATTGGCTGATCTACGAATTGTATTCATTTTTTTTTTGCAGATGATGAGAAGAAGCTGAATGCTACCTACATCATTAGTGTTGCAAGGAAGATTGGATGCTCTGTGTTTTTGCTGCCAGAGGACATCATAGAGGTAAAAGGGCTATTGGTATTAAATATGAAACTACATGATTTTTCCAATCAAAGATGAAGTAAAGTTCATTCTCAGCCACAGTTAGAAGATACCGTGTTTAGTTATGAGTTTGCGTTTTATGATTTTGCAATGGTTTCACAGGTGAATCAGAAGATGATCCTAACACTTGCTGCTAGCATTATGTATTGGAGCCTACAAAAACAGCCACAATCAATGGTAGAAACGCCAGAACAATCAGAGGCATCCAGTGTGATCTCAGATGCAGCCTCTGATATTGCCTCGGAGGATGCTGCTTCAACAATAGCACCATCTGAGGGAGAGGAGGTGAATTCACTTTCTGATGGCATATCCAATTTGACGATGGATGATGCTACTTCAAACGCCCTACCTGCTGAAAATGGGAATGGTGTGGCAGGATCCTGATAGCCATGCACCCGTTGTTCTTTTCCCATATAGTGCCTTATTTCATACAGGGGATAGTGCTTTCATGTTGCCCAAAGTCGTCGTTGCCAGAAGTGATTTTTTGCTGCTTCTGTTTCCTGTGTATGGTGGCTTTGATATATCACTTCGTTCTTTAATTGATATCGCCGTTGACTTTAAAATTCAACTTTGATCATTCATTTTATTCAAAAAAAAATTGATAAATTTCACATATTTTGATATAATTTAATGTATCATTAGAATTATTTGAATCACAACTTAAAATTTTACATATTCGAGCAAATTTTTTAAATAAAACGAATGGTCAAAGTTGAATTTAAAAATCAACGGCGATATCAATTAAAAAACAGAGAGAGTAAGATAAGAAGTACAGAAAGGTATAGGTGCCATTTATCCATTTTAAAAAAATGCCTGTGGCTGTGTTTTTTTTTTCTGCTCTGGTGCACTCCCATTCAAATCTTTCTATCTTTTCTATCAATTTGTCAATATTTTCCCAGGAATTAGCCATTATATACTGCCAAAAGGGCTATGTAATGGGCTGCTATTCTGAACCTTACGCTGTACATAAGGTATATGGAACATTCAAACTTTTCTCCAGGAGTTCTGCATGCTACATTTTTGCTTGGGTGTCCTTAGCGTGTCATGTGCACTGTCCAGCTGGGGATTACGATTGTGTTTCGACTGTCTTCCTGGGGACCATTTCAATACCCGGTTTCTTACCATCCAGGAGCCAAAGTATGTTACTGCCTCTGTTAACGGTTTTATCAACTGCAATGACGGTTTCCTCCCCTCATGCAAGCGACCCTGCACGCGCGGGATCTTCATGCATGTCAGAATTACCTGCTTGTCCTCACGGGAAGATTTTACCTGGAACATGATAACTTGATGACTTTTTTACGGATAGAATGTACAATGACCCTGCTTTGATAACAGGACAGGGCCAACCCTTGAAAAGCTTACGGATGGCTCGCTGCCGTCGCTCAGTCAGTGCATAGCTGCGGCTCAGGGGTGTGGTCGAGGCTCAGGGGCTCAGAGGCTCAAAAATTTTATGCACGATTACAAAAACTAAGTTTTTTAAAATACAAAATGTTATAAGAATTATACAAAAATTTTATAAAATTTAATTTAATTTTACAAAAAAATATAAAATTGAAAAAAAATATTCTAAAGGAGCTAGAAATTTGACGCGGAGACGAGCTGTGTTAATGTATATTGCGTACCTATTTTTTTACTTTTATTAATTCTTGTGCACAAAATGGAACAAAAAAAGTATTTTTAGTCAGTTATCAAAAATGAAATATATCTGTTGCTACTTTTTTTTATTGTGTGTATATATATGTATATATGAATATAAATATACATTTTAAACACGTTCAGAAGTTCTAAAAGTACCGCAGCAGTCTTTTCACTTATGCTACAGTATTAAAGTATTAAATAGCTGTTGTTACAGCTGCTAATCCGAACACACCTAATAAAAGTACAACCACCAAAATTCGCCCTACTGCCTTCGAAAATGTAGAGCCAGCACTGACTGCCGCCTCCCGTAGCTGGGACTCCACCATTGCATCGTCCTCGCCCTCTCTTCCTCTCCCTACTCCCTTCCTTCCACCCATCCAACCACTAGCAGAGCTTCCTCTTCGCAAGGTCCAGGCATTATGCAAGTGACGCCAGATGCCACTGTTACGTTCATCTTCACCATTTCTGCCTCCGCCTTTCCACCTACGCGCTGCAGAGGGGAAGATTAGCGGCGTGGTGATGCGGCGGAGGTGAAGGAGTCCACAAGTATTGGGGTCCCGGCATACAAGGGCAGGCCAGGCAATCGATTTCCTGCGTATATTAGCTTCTTCCCATTTTTGTTCTGCTTTCCAGCATTTGTTTAGCTTTGCTTTCGCAGCGGCATCACCATTGCTGCGGATGCCTGTGAATAATCTCGCCGGTTTCGGATGACGCCTTTGCCTTGGTCCATACATTTGTTTCTTCGTGGGTTGTGACGATTTTCCTGGTTGCGCTTACTGTATGCTTCGACTGTTTATACTACCTAGCACTGCAAATGATGTCGATTCCACAAAGTTACTACAAAGCAGATAAGTCCTGTGCTGCTTGTGCATTTTCCATTAACGTGACCTGATAGTAGTATTGCGCACTACAGTACAGCGTTGCCTCTTATGACGCGTCGTACAGTTGATGATAAGAGGATAGGGCCAATGAACGACTTTGCAGATGAGGAAATCTCCTCCTCTAGTACTTGTTTGTTTCACAACGACATGTGGAGAGCAAAGAACATGGCGTCCCTGCGTGATACCAAAATTTTCAATCAGAGCCAGTTGCGCAGCGTGTTTTATTTGGATATCAGACATGCCCGCCTGGACCAGCTCGCTGTTTTTCACCCATCTCAGCGCGCGGGAAGGATTCCGTTTCACTGAATCAATGCCCTGCCGAATTAGTGCGAGAATGTAGTAGATGCGACTACTTCTCCAGAGCACTGTGAAAACGAAATTACTAACAGTGACTCAGTAGTTTTCAGTCGCAATCGTAACGTTACTTCTTCCTCTTTTTTTTCGGCTGTGTTTTTCATGTTGGCCCCGAAAAAATGGCCTCCTAGACCACACGACCGTCAGCATGTTCCCATCGCTCACCTGTTCCTCCATGAGCATGCCCAAACGTCAACGACGGGCGCAGTACTACATGTGTGCAAGAGCATCCTCTCCGAGTCTCATGCACTCTCGCCCCCTGCACGCCTGCGACATTTTTACTAAAGCAGCGGCATCACTTGCTCGCCCGTTGAGTACTACGGGCCGGGTCCAACCAAAATCCGTGCGCGCGACCCGCGGATGCAGCCGTCTTGCGCAGGCAGAGCAGGCAGGACAGGTCCCTCCCCGCCCAGTGCGCAGTGTCCGCGCCCGAGACGACGGATGCGGTGGCGCGCGAGCGAGACGACGGCCGCAGCGGGAGGCCTGTGCGACTGCCACTGCGCTGCGTGGCTTGCTGTCCGCCGAGCCCCGTCTGACGCGTTGGCCGGCGCCTGGCTCTGGCCGATGGCGGGGCCAGTCTACCAGACGACCAGGACTTCGGGGGCGGTGCGCTTGGCATGTGGCGAGTTCCCTCTCCCTTCTCGTGACGCATGCAACGGCATGACGAGAGAATAGTTAGACCAGCGTTAATTAACCGTTCTTTCTGTACTGTATCCTACTCCAGTAAACTAGTAGGAGTATTGCTTTGATCGTAGTATGCCTCGATCCAGGGGCTTCGCGATCGGTGCTTAGCCGCTTCA
The DNA here is from genome assembly GCA_001602295.1 of Zoysia matrella. Taxonomy (NCBI): domain Eukaryota; kingdom Viridiplantae; phylum Streptophyta; class Magnoliopsida; order Poales; family Poaceae; genus Zoysia; species Zoysia matrella. The sequence continues at coordinate 50,373 of BCLG01001112.1, read as the reverse complement.
TGGTGCTGTCGCGCGCGGGCTGCTGCCGCACAGGCGCGCGTGGCTGTTTTCTTGCGGCCTGGTGGAGTGTCCCGTGCGGCCCTTGTCGAGGATCTTGCCAACCGGCCGCAAGATAACGCGGCGTGCATCGCGCCCGAGACCGGCAGAGGAGGAAGAGGTAGATTGGAAATGGAATTCGGCGTTGGTGCGGTGCCATGCGAGACGCCGGGCCCGGGTAGGTTGGCATAAGCGGATTTTTTTGACCACGTCCGCACGTGCGGAGCCGCCTCCAGCCGTTCATCCCGCGGATCTGACGGCCCACGCACGCCGACGTGCGACAGCAAGGGGGTCATTGGGCAGACCCCCGGCCGCGGCCGCTCCGCACGACGGACGTGGGCAGCGGCGTTTTTCCGGTAGGTTGGCTTTGTCTTTGAGCCTGGGAGCCTGGCAGCAGCAGCAGGTTACTGTTGGTTGGACCGTTCATTGGTCTCGGCTGCAGTGGACGCGCGCGCCAGCGCCACTGCTAATCCAAGACGGTTGCTGCCGTTTTGACCGCTACCACCGATCAATCGTGTTCTGGTTTTGTGTGCTAGTACAAGTCTGAACGAACGGTCCGCGATGCGCGACGGGACTGCGGCCCACGACGTAAACAGGTCGCCACAAACACAGCCCATTATGCCTCGATGAAAAGGGTCTGATGGATTTCGAGTCTTGAGCAACCATGCCTAGGATGCGGTCCGGCTACGGCTCCATGGGTTTGAACCAGCCCTCCTCTCGAATGGCAAGCCCATCGTGCACGCAACAGACGCGAATACGCGATCGACCGTGTTTTGTTTATCCTTTTTTTCTACCATTTTTAAATGGGTGGAAAAATATGAAAATAGACAAAAATCGATAAAATTAAAAATAAAAATGGTATGGCTTTTTTCATATGTTTGAACGGAATTCCGTTTTATGGAATTTTTTCTTTTTTTTATTGTTTTCCCCGAATATAGAAATCATTCCAGAGCCATTAGTGAATCGGACGATAGCTATCGGTCTAAGTCTAAGAAAAAATTCTATAACATCGATGCTACATGACATCGAGTATCAATATTAACTTAATCAGTGATCATATTAATTATATATGATACTTATATAAAGTATAGTTAAGATTCGAGGCCACGTAGCATCCACACCACATATTTTTTTCCCTGAGTCCACTAGAAGAAAAGAAAGGTGGGACACGTTTCGTCACCAATTGAAGTAGAGGTTGCACTGAAACATCAAAACAATGTTTAACATCTTTTAAATACTGATATTTCTTAACTAGTAAATCTAATTAATATTTTATTTGCATATTTATATTCTTTGCAATTAAATTAAAAAAATGAGATTTTAATTGAAGATTTTTATGAAAAATAAAAAATAAAAGTTACAAATCAAACAACTTTTTTTATGATTTTATCTTTCGATGACATCTATGTTACTATTTACATTTTCGACTTGATTCCGGTTACCGACCGTTCTGATGCATTACCGTAAGCATTGTTTTGTTTTCGGAACTTGTACTTTTCTCGGCCATTTTTATTTTCAGCTTCTTCGTTTTTTTTTCAGTGTTTAAAATGTGAAAATAAAAATGATAGAGTATTCAACCCTATCGAGGAGCTTGATATGGCTTGCTCACATTTCCGCTGCGTCGTCTGCTGGCGCAATTGTGCGTGCTTACGGTTACGGACCACCCGTGCCGAACGTCGTGCACGCTGGGTGGCGTGGGCGCCATGTCGAGTGCAGGATTCGCTGGCACGATGCCGGGGTCGTGGGAATCGGGTGTAGCCACGCTTAGCACGATGAGTCGATGACCACGCACGCAGCGCCGCTCGACGACATGAGAGGCTGAGTCTGAGAGTCGTCTCGCCTCGCCACCGTACCCCGCGCGTCCACTTCATGGACGGAGGACGGAATCTGGAGAGGCCCGATGTCCTCCTGTCCAGGATCAAAGGGCTCGTGATCACGGCGCGACGGCCCGGGAGCCGCCGCCGCCGCCGGTAAGTTGGACTCGGTGTGGGCTGTGCTGATAGTCTACCGCAGCACATGGGCGGTACCGCTCGGCCGCTCGGGGTGCGTCCTTCGCTTTTGGTCACGTTTCCGGATAGTTCCGCCGGGCCCCTTCCGTGCGGGTCGAGCTGTTTTTTGCGTCGGCGCCACCCCTCCAAAGGTATTGCTGGGCTGTTTCTGGCTAGGCGTACTCGCGCCCTGCCCACTGCTGTAAACCTTGACGATGCCCACACGGCCGTCACCAGGTTTCACTCTGACGCTGGCTTGGTGCAGCGCGCGAAGATGAACGGCAGGCCGTGACACCAGGCTGTACAGACGACCTTGAATCCTCCAACGGAGCCAAATTCATACGTATAATTCATACGTACATCAGTGTAATTCACGTGGTAAGCTTGTAATGTAGACGTGTTGGGACTATTTTCAACTTTGTGATGCTCCAGTGGAGAGTACGTGTTCACTTGAGGGTCAAAATGCAATTGATCCAAGTTTTATTGGTGGAAGAAAGAAAGGAAATCTTACTAGTAGTAAATGCTTGAAAAATATTTATAGAATCAAGTGTTCGCCCGAACAAATAATCTGGGAAAAAAATATTTTACCTTTTTCATTCCTTAGCATATCAGTATCATATCATAGTAGAAACTATACATGCACTGAAAAAAAGGACATCCTGATTCCTGAGCCATAAGCGGCGTACTCAAAGCGCTATAGCCACCGAAAGAAGGCGCAAGTGCGCAAAAGCAAATCCTGTCGTCTGCCAAAGTAACACGGGGCGCCGTGGACTCCACGAGTGCAACTGCGACGCTGTGCACTCGCAGATTCCAGATTTCGCCCGAAGCACAACTGCGCAAGCAGCAGATCACGCTCTCGTCGATCCAAAGACCAAAGCCCCGCTCGTTCCAAGGTCCCCCAATGGGCTCCTACCACTTCAGCTCCAGCTCGCAATTCGTCTTCGCTGCCGTCGATTCCAACCCCAGACCTGCCGCCTCCCACAGAACCAAGACCACCGTACAAATCCCCATCACTTCCCCTTCTGAGGAAGCTCGGGAGAGGTCGCCGGACGCGGCGGCGGCCACCAAGATCCAGGCGGCCTTCCGCGGGCACCTTGTCCGGCGACACGTCGCGGCCGTCCGGTCGGCCGACGCCGAGGCGACGCGGCTCGAGCGGCTGCTCCGGCGGCAAGAGACCGTGGACGCCGTCC
>BCLG01001112.1:19370-47149 GCA_001602295.1 Zoysia matrella | reverse complement strand
ACCACCGTACAAATCCCCATCACTTCCCCTTCTGAGGAAGCTCGGGAGAGGTCGCCGGACGCGGCGGCGGCCACCAAGATCCAGGCGGCCTTCCGCGGGCACCTTGTCCGGCGACACGTCGCGGCCGTCCGGTCGGCCGACGCCGAGGCGACGCGGCTCGAGCGGCTGCTCCGGCGGCAAGAGACCGTGGACGCCGTCCGCGGAGACGAGCGCGAGCGGGCACGGTTCTCCGAGGCGCTCATGGCCGCGCTGCTCCGGCTCGACACCGTGCCCGGGTACTACCCGGCCGTGCGGGACGCGCGGCGCGCCGTGAGCCGCCGCGTGGTCGGCCTGCAGGAGGTGTTCGACGCTGTCGTCGCGGCGCCCGAGGCGCAGACGTCCGGCGTCCCCGCGAGCCTGGAGCAGGTTCTCGAAGGGATCTGGGGCGCCGGTGAGCGGACGACGACGGCAGCGGTGCAGGAGAGGCGTGGCTCGTGCTGGGGAAGATTTTTCGGGGGATCGAGCGAGCAGGGTGTCTAGCACGTAAAGGTCCACAGGAGTGATCGGACGGTAAATGTGAACTGTAATACATGTATTCCATGGATGTATACCATGGAGAGTGATATACAGTGTATGAACATCAAAGTTATACAGATATATTTACTCTCTTCATCTAAAATAAGTAATTTTTTTTATTTTTTAAAATCAATGTTTAACTTTATTTTATTTAAAAAATTTATAAAAATACAAAAATAAATAAGATAAAGTTAAAGTGCTTTTAATAATAAATTATTTCAAAATAAAATAAATAATATTTTTAAATTTTTTTAAATAAAATGAATTTTAAAAAATAATTAAAAAATTGCTTATTTTGAGACGAAAGAAGTATTAAAGTTTAGAGAAATACTGATCATTTTCATAGATGACTACTCAAAGTTATACGTACCACTCTGGATTTCAATCCTAGCTCCGCCGCTGGGTGGACGTTGGTGAGAATCGGTGACCGAACCCGTGCTCGTAGGCTCAGCGTACCAGCCCAGTACCGTGTGCTCGGCCCAGAACGGAGACCAAACTCATTAAAGCCGTACATGTGAGATGTGACTGCCCGTCCCCCGTCCGTCTCATACAGACCGGGGGTCCAGCTCGCATCCTAAGCCCGCGGCCACCGCTCATAAACCGGAGAAAGGAAAAAAGAAAAGGGTAAAAAAAAGCTCTCTGGGCTCTGCCTCTGTTCTACTACTCGGCACCTGCGACTAATCCCCCTCGCCCCCCTCGTCTCCTCGCCTCGGCTTCGCGCATCTCACCGCCATCTCACTCCCTCCTTTCCCGTCCCGCTTCTAATTGAGCGCCAAAGCGGGGGCCGTTTGAATTCCCCGCGGCTCGCGCTCCCAGCGCACTCCCGGACCTCCCGGGGACGCCGCCGGCCGGCCCTGGTCTGTCCCTAGGGTTTCGCTTCCCCCTCAGGCATGGGGGACGTACCCGCCGCGGTGGCGGCTTCATCGCCCTCGGGTAAGCGGCGCCGCGGAAGCGACGACGGGCTGAGACGGGTTGCCGAGATCGTGATGGTGCTAGCAGCCGCCGGGGAGATGCGGGGCGGGAGGGAGCCCACGGCGGCGGAGCGGGCGCTTGCAGCGGAGGCGCGGGAGAGGCTCACCGCAGCCGTCACCAAGAGGGCCGTGCGGCCCAAGGATCTGTTCCCCGGGGAGGCAGTGCGCGCGATCGTCGAGGATCTCGGCCTCAGCCGCGCCAAGGACCCCGTAGCAATGGGGTTCCGCCCGCCCAAGGCATCCATTGCTGACAGGCTCATGCTTACTAAGCGCAAGGTTTGACTACTATTCTACTTTCGCTTCAGCGGCTTGATAACTTTCTCGTGTACCAGTATTAATCAGTTGCAGACACTCTAGCAACTTTGAATGCGCCTGCTGCTTTGTGAAACAAATTGTTTAACATTTCACCATGAAATCCTAAACGGCAATCGATAGTTAGATGGTGACCCACCGTTTAGTTTTTTTGGCCCAGTTTAAATGGTCTTTAAATCGGTTTAATATGTTCAAAACGGGATTAAACAGTTTAAACGGCCTAAACGGTTACCCTCCATCTACCGTTAAAAACCGTTTAGGAAAACACGGACATTTCATTATTACGTTATTGTATCAACAATACCAACGAATTTCTAGGAGCCTTGCTCGTGTATCAGCATGCTCCATTACTCTTCTTGGTTTGTTGCCATATAGTTCGCATGTTTTGTTTGCTATGAGTTACTTCGTACCATGATTAATTGACTACGCATGCACACCATATGAGTTAATGTTCTGCTTTATATAACTTTGTATTGTTAATTCAGATGTCTGCAAATTGCACGCCAGCATCAGCCTGTGTCTGATAAGTTTTACTATCTCTATGTGCGGATCTGTTTGAGATCATTTATTATTTTCTGAAGTTTCTCAGTTGTTAGTCACCCATCCCAGCCCTTGTCTGATAAGTTTCTGAAGTTTTACCTAATTATATTATATGATGAACTGTCTTTGTAAGGGTGGGGCAGGGGTTCGGGGGTTTTCTCGACCTGCGTGAGAAGGTCTTCTTCTTATTACAATACCGCGGGGGCGGTCTTACCCCGGCAGGTCGAGTTTTTTTTTAAAAAAAAAATATGATGAACTGTCTGGCTAATCTAGTTAGTCACCCATGGTTTGTGTATACAGACCAACTGACTATTTCATTTACCATCTTTTGTTTTCAGATGGAAGAAGTCAAGGAAACTCCAGCACAGCTAAGCACAACTGAAACAGTTGTCTCAAGTGGAATGACTGAGTTCCAAGCATTACACGGGGCTTCCAAGTTCAGTGCTGGGGTTCCTAGGAACCCACCAGCTGCTGCTGCCCCGTTAAATTCTCCAGCCATCGTTGCCATGAAACCACCAGGATCATCTCCTATAAAACCAAGTACCAACTTGGCTGTTGCCCTACCGCATAGTGGTTCAGTGCACGTTAAATCGGAGAAAGATGTTAATGGTCCTCTGAATTTAGCACGCAGTGGAGGTATTGCTCAATGTTCATGTCTGCTGCATCAATTCCAAGTATTCATATTTTTCTCACATCTCCTTTGAGCTAAGTGCTTCTTACTTGAGCTCATCATTAGTAAGAAGCTTACTTGACTTAAAAAGATATGGATGCTTTTGTCTATCATCATAGATGTAAATACTTTGATACTGGCTGTTATGTGATGCCCCTAAATTCTGTAACCTATTGAAAATCACCGCTCCTCCCTTTTTATTCACTATCCCGGGGTTCCTAGAGTGTAGAAACCTAAAATGATGCACCTGTCTTTGTGCCAGTATTGCTAATATAAACATTAAGATATTCGTCATCTAAAATAGAATTTTATTTTTCTGAAAGTAATATTGTTATTACTTACTTGTTATCGCTTTCATTTCTATGGCAAGTTAATCATGGCTGTGCTTGAATGTAAAATTATTTATCTCCTTTTTATTATCCTAACTTGGAAACTAATTTGTCTGTTTTGATTGTCATTGCAGCAAACATTGTCCGCTCTGTCAAATCAAGTCCAAGCACCTCCGCTAGCCCCAATGTAAATTCCGTGCAGAGTTCCAATCAAGTACTAAAAACTCAGGACACAAAGCCTATGGTAATTCAAGCTGTGACAGGTAATCATGTTCCGGTGCACCGTGCTACACCAGGAGTGGCATATGTTCCGCCAAAATCTCCTTTTGTACACCATAATGATATTGCAAAGATGGTCCAACAATTTCTTCACCAGCCTACAAACCATCCTGATTGGACTCCACCCTCAGCTGAGTATATGCATTCTCGCTTGATTTGTCACATATGCAAAGTTGTCATCTCGGATGCGGATAGTTTGCTTGTTTGTGATGTTTGTGAGAAGGGTGTTCACTTGATTTGCCTTCAGAACTATGGAAATAAGGTTGTTCCTAAACCTGAGTGGCATTGTTCGGTATGCCTAACTCAGAGTAAGGGCAAACCCTTGCCACCAAAATATGGCAAGGTTACAAGAACTGCTGTTGCATCCAAGGCTCCTCCTCCTGTCAATGGAGCACAGTTCTCTCTGCAGGGATCAGCCGAAACCGTGGCCACAAAGGTGAATCTTCAAAAATTTGCTGCAAATGCAAATCCTACAAAGTCAATCTCCACACATGCTGTCAACACTGCACAAAACAGTAATGTATTGGCTCTGAGTGCTATCACAGCTGGTTCACAATCACAATTAGTTTCCACCTTAAGACCTTCAATCAGAAATGCTGTTAAATCTGAAGCATCCTCTAATGAAAAGGGAGAAACAGGGCAACTGTTTGCCAGTACATTACAAAACAGTATGAATTCCCCTCCTAATAAAAGATTGAGAAGTGATTCCTCTTTGAACCCTGCAGATTCAGCAAACAATATAGTGCATGGTAAGGAAACTGAAGAAGTTTCTGGGGTAAAATGTGCAGATAATTCTGCCTCTGTTGATGCTACAAATTTTAAGTCAGAAGCACACTCTGAGCCTCTTTCAAGCGCAGATGAGGAAATGGTAGATCAAAGTGAGACACAAATGGAAGAAACTAGGACTCTTTCTACAGAGGAAAGGCCCAGGACACAAGCAGCCTTTGAGCCTGAAAAAATAAAATATGGGGAGACTATAACCAACACTGGAACATCAACAACAGATGAAAACACCACCTTGGCTACTGAAGAAAAGCTTCAGAGTAAAAAAACTTCTGAGTCGTCCACAATGACTGATGTGGAGATGGCTGTCCCTACTGAAAAGCCAATGTACCAAAGCAGCAATGTTGCTATTGAAGAAAAGCTCAAGACTGATACAGCCTCTGAGCCACCAGTAGATCAAAGCAACAATCTTGCTAATGGAGAAAAGCCCTCTAAGCAAACCTCTGCACTAAATGATTGTGGAATACCAACTCATCAAAGTGAGCATACAAATGGGTTAAGTGGAAGTGGACTAATAGACCCTCCCTGTGAGGACAAAAGCAAATCTGGCTGTAATGCAGCCTTCAATCATGATAGTATCCAAACAGTTGTGGCAAATGGAGTCTTACATCCTAAGAATGAAATGTTACGGGTTAGCGAAAATGAAACTGTTGGTGTCAGTGATGAAGCAAAGGAGCAAGCCAGATAAATTCAGGTATAGGTTGCATGCAATTTTCTCTCGGTACAAATCAATCGTGATGTTATTCTTGTTATAATTCACGACTCTTGCCACCTTTGATTTAGGATTTATGAGAACTATTTAACTAACTTTGTTCTTGCGTTTCAAGAGTTCCGATTATTCTAGTGCCTTGACCGTTTTGAACTTCAGTGGTTAAGCAAGCACACTCATTAGAGGCCTGCATTTCTGATGGTTAAGTTGTGTTTGAACTTATTTTTAATCTTTAACAGATGGAGCCATGAGTTTATCACTTTTCTAGCACCTTGTGACTCTTCCTCCCTTAGAACCCTTGGAACATGATTGTCATGTAGTTTCGCTTTTTTTTTTCTTGCTGAATTTCTTCTGACATGATATTTTGCTATGCAGGCTCCCGCCACCTCCAGTAGTATCTACAGGGATCCTAGATCACGGGGGAATCCAATCCTGTGCTGTTGTACCTTATGTAGTTCTTCAGTTTGACTTTTGGCGATCCATTTCCCTTTTTACCCAGAACGTGTGCTTAACTCATGCGGTAAAGAAAGGGTCTAGCCGAGTGACTGGATTATTGTGTCGGAATAATGATATTTGTCATCAGCATCACTTCAGGTGTCCAGAAAGAAAATGAGCTTGCAGGGAGTTATCGAGCTATCCTGGCAAACATCACAATAGCCAGTCAGCAAAAAAAAAGAGATCACAATAGCCACGTTTATTTGGGTACTCCCTCCATTTCAAAATATAAGGGTATGTTTGGTTTGCTACCTTTGTCTTTCCTTTCCAAAATTTCGTGTACCTAAAAAATTGGATATGGTTTGGTTCCAATCCAAAATTTGGTGTGGCCAGGAGAAATTGGCAACGCCAATGGTGCAGCGTAGGCGAGCCGCGGGCGAGCAAAACGGTCGCCCACGTTTTTGCCGGCCAGCCAAAATAGCTGGGATGATGTGGCAGCTGGCTATTGATTGCACATCTTCTAAGATTATTAGGTTAATGATATTCAATCTATTATAATTCATAAACTATGTGTTAGATTTGTAAAATGGTTACGTTATAATACTCGTTGTAGTTAACTTTTTAAAATAAGATGTTATAGTGATGTTTTAAATAAATATTGATAGAGTAGCAATCTAAACACTATTTTTTTTTTACCATTATCTTTGAATTGTTGTTACCAGCTACTTGGTAGACCCCTTAAATATTTTTAACAAACAAAAGTAACAAACCAAATAACCCCTAAATATTTTTAAGTTTAGTTAAAGTTAAATTATTATCACTTTAATCACTAATAATATATAATTAATAATATTTTATTATATAAAAATAATATTTTTTTATTTACTATGAAATAAATTTTCATAAAAATATATTTTTATATTAGAAATTATGCTATTTTTAAATATTATTAATAAAAAATTAAAATTTTTTGATTTTATTTAAATTTAAAAATGGTTATATTTTGTAACGAATGTAGTATTTGTTGTAACTTTACACAATAGTACGACACCAAAGATGCTCCACCGAAGCGCCTCCCGAAATCCCTCGGAGAGACCTGAACCGAGAAATTCCTTCCAACGGCTTGGATCTCTTCTTTCAAGGGTTATAAAACTGCTCAACACGAGCAGTTTTTCACGTTTTTTGTTGAAATTGGTCTAGTTTGATTTAGAGAGTCAATTGATTTTTGATTTAATAAATTTAAAAAAATTAAAAATTTAAAAACCAGTTAAATCGGTTGGTAAACCGGTGGACAATAAACTAAAAAAACCGGTGAAAAACGTTTGAATCAATTTGATTTTAAATTTAAAAAAATAAATCGAAAAAATCGACTGATGAATCGAAAAAATCAGTCGGTAAATAGAAAAAATCGATCGGTTATATTTAAAAAAAATTAATTTTCGAATTTACCCAATTTTCATATTTTATTATAATGATTTTTTTAATTTTCACGAAAAACGACCAAATCACCGAACCGCGATTTTCGGCGCTGACCCGTTTCTAAAACCTTGCTCTCTCACTTCGTCTTTTGAACGGAAAGCAACGAACTCAAGAGTCAAGCCCCTCAACAATCACGTCCTTTAAACCCATAAAAAAAATCTGGGTTAAGTCTCTCATCGCTTCCCCTGTCCTGCTTGTTCTTCCGACTCCAAGCACACCGCGCAATCCCTCCTGCGGCGATATCTTGCGTAGCGGTGGCCGCGGTGACGGAAGGATGGTGCGAGGGTTCGAGATGAGGAAGCGGGAGAGGGAGAACCCGCGCGGGATCTGCAGGCACTACCACAAATACGAGGAGGGCGACGTCTGCGGTGTGCGCGGCCACCGGTTGAAGCTTGTAGAGGGGGAGGGCATGACGATGAGGGAGTCCGCCATTCCGCCTTCCCCACCGAGGTGATCAAGGACTTCCTCTTCCTCGGGAGCTACGACAACGCCTCTCCCACTCCGAGGTCCTCAAGGTGCTCAGCATCTCTCACATTCTCAGTGTGCGTAATGTGCCGCCTTCCTTGGTGATGGTATTCGTTTGATTGCTCCTCTGCTGATTCTGCGTGGTAGTAGGGAACGATTTGGTTCCCCATCAAAAGGAAGAAATAACTTAGTTGATGAGTGATCGTACTAGCTCTATATAGTGTTTGGTTGTCCATGACGATTCTCGGTTGATTGAGCATGTCTGAAAGTTGAATGTAAATAGATGAAAAGCAGGTTCACTTGTGATAACTGGAGCAAATGGGTAGCTAATGGAACGAATAATGAAGAGGTGTAATCCATGCTATTGATTATTTATGTTTGGATCTTTCAAAAAAAAATACTGTTGCAGGTTCTGAATACTTAATACACATCTGGCAGTTCAACTATTAAAGTGCTCCTCCGTGTATTTGAGATTAACATAGCATGCTGTGGAATGACATGATAGTCAACTCATGTGCAATCTCTTCCATATAAAATACTATTAAATGCATTAGTTAAGGAATGTTGCTTTGCACTTGTCTTTATTTTCATTACACAGTGATAAGTATTATACCTTTTGTTCTGCAGCTTTCGCTCAAACATGTTCAGACAGACATGTGATGACACCCAATCATCCTAGAGATGAACGTACTGTGGTCAACCTCTGTATTCTAGCTTGGTACTCTGTGTTATATGGATGGTGCGTGTGCTCACCAATAATTCGTTCTGATCAATCTCTACGAGTACTATCTAAAGTCTAAGGGATGTCAAAGTTGATGCTAGAAGTTTTGTGATAGTTTTTATCGAATATGTGTAGTTTTGTGAAATTTACTCTATGGAGTATCCACTAATAAGATATATGTGTTCACTGGATAGAAGTTAGCTGCCGTCAATGTTGGCTCGTGTTTGGCCGGAACAGACCTCTGGCATGCGTACACTCCCACTGTCACATATACATAGATCGCCAATAATTGGCACTCTCATCTATATGACGTAAAATGCAATTTAATTATGTTGTCTACCTTTTATATCCATAAAAACATCTGAAGTTCATTTTTTGGTGATGTATAGTTTACATTTGCATTACGTCGTTTATCACGGCAACAATTCAAATGAAAATGCTATGTAGTTGTTTGTTTGTCTGTGGCCTTTTCCCCGGAACCACAAATAAGTGGATAGCTTGTCTATGATAGCTGCAGCCAAACGAGGAGCGACTGCTTCATCAATCATCACCGTTGTCCGTGGTGGGCGTACGGGACTCACCGATCAGCAGGCGGCAGAACGGAACCCAACTGATCTCCCGCCAACGTCATACAAGACCTCGAACGTCCGCTGCTGCACGTTGCCGATGATGCCAAAGGAGCTGTCATCGTCGTTGGCCGCGAATGCGAGGCAGTTTTCCAAGATGATCCCGCTGGCGTCGAGGTCGACGACCGCACCACCGGAGAAGACCAGCGCGACGGCCGGTAGACTGACTGTGGTCTGGCCGTTGAAGTTAAAGCACGTGTCGAGGAAGCCGTCGGATGGCGCCGGCGGGTACTGCTTCATCCCGGCCTTGAACGCTGCCGAGAGCGCCGAGTACGCTGTCGGCGGCAGGCGCGTGACGATCGTGCCGGAGTCCATGATCAACCCGCTGGAGAACACCGAGGGTCGGATGTTGAGCTGCTTCCCTCCAACCCGGATGCCCTGGAGGCGCACGCCGTAGAACGTCGGGGTTGACTGAATACTGATCATGGGCGTCTTCATGAAGCCCGACGTTCCAGCGCCGAGCTTGAGGAACCCGGAGGAGCCCGTGGTCGGCGGGAGGCAGTACGAGAAGGCCTTGCCGAACACGCCCGCCGTCTGCGAGGTGAGTGACTGCGCGCCGCCGCCGAGTCCCATGAGTCCGTCGGTTAGGTCGTTGAATTGGAACTCCTCGTGGCTGCACCCGAACTGGAAGCTCTTGAACGTGTCGGATCCCAGCTTGAGCGTGTCGGAGCTATACGTCCCGGTCGTGCTGGAGCCGTCGCCGTATGTGACGATGTACTGACACTGGGAGCGCGAGCAGCCGTTACCCTCCTGACCAAGCAGCACGCAGGCTCTCGAGCTGCAGGAGAGCGGGGAGTACGAGCTCGACGCGCTGGGATCGAACAGCGCGTCCACCTGGTTGTGGCACTGGGAGCACGGCTTGCACTGCACCCAGGACACGTCGCTGCCGGTGTCGATGAGCACGGTCTGGGTCGCGGCCGGCGAGCCGAGGCCGACGCTGATCACGTACTCCAACGTCTTCAGTGGGCTGCCCAGGGTGGTCGGCACGGTTGCGTCCGATTGCTGGACGCCGCCCTTGTTACCACGGGATAACTTGCGTTGGATGTAGCCAGCTCGGAGCTGGTCGCGCTGGAGCATCTCCTCCAATGTTGGCATCTCCTTGGAGCCCACCGGGGAGCATGGGCCGTGCCGGTGGCGCAACGGCACCGTCGTGCCATTAGAGGACGACGGAACAGCTGAAACAGTCAAAGCAGGTGAAACGATAGTCAAACCAAGTGGAATCGCAAAGTCATATCCGCAGGCACCCGCATGATATCAAGATTGCACCTTTGGACTCGGAGCAGACGGCGCTTGGCTTCATGGAATCAACGTAGTAAAGAACCTTGTGGCTGCGAGCATCCCCTGCATGAGCGACGAGAGAATGGTAGCTGCACACGAGGGTAAGCAGCAGGAGCTTCGGAACAGAGGCCATGGCTATGTGTTCCCCCTAGCTCTGTTGCAGCGGGCCGAGACGATAGAGCTGGTTGAAGCTTTTAGAATGCCAGGACTCGTGCTTATATAGAGGCACAGTCCATCCCATGCACGCGTCCGGGTGCCCCGGCGCGTACGCAACCAGACTCCTTGGATGGAGACTCGTGGTAGACTGGAAAAAGAGTGGCGTGCATCGTGATCAAACTGGCCAAACTGGACCGAGGCGCGAGCGCGGTCTGTCGTCGTACTATGGAGTGCCAGTTCTGAATTCTTGGCGGTAGGATTCGTTCTGCAATAACGCCCGCCGCACCTAGACCTTGTTTGGAGTGCAGGATCGGATCGGAATCCTATCACATCTTTGCAGGAACTGCTACTGCTCCTACATTTTTGTGTGAAGTTTCTTGGATTTGATTGAAATTTTGTTGCATTGCTCCTAACGGGTTCAGTGAGAACACTTGCAAACGAACAGTGGACTTAGGTCCCTAAATTCTTGTGCGAAGTTATAACGACCGCCAGTAAACTAACATTCCCATCGTTTTCTCTGTCCCGTTGCGTTCTGGAGTGGTTTCACCACTTCCGGTCGCATTTCGTTGAAGGCCTCGTCTGTTTCGGAGCACATCACATCGCTCGCCATTGCTGTCGTAGAATCCATATTCTGTACGCATGTCCTCAACGAAAAGAAGATGCAGATATTCTCTTCAACGGGTCAGCCCTGCAGCTCTTCTTTTAGCGAAACTGTCTCAGGATAATACACTCGTTAAAAACGTCTAGAAATTTTGAGCGAGTCTAGAATTACTCCCAAAATAAACTAGTAATCCCAAATTTTGAGCAATCATGGTTAACCAAACTTTGAGGAAAAATGACTCCATGCGTCAACTTGATAAGCTATAGTGCCTCAACGCAAGGATCTCTTTAGCGTCTACCATCGCACCGTTTCTCACACCAGCTTCTGGACGGACTCAACAGCAAGAATCTCCTGAGCTCCTTCAAATTCAGTTACACGCTTGGCGACACCGTGCCGACGGATTACTCACGCGCGGGCACGGCGAGCTGACAGTAACCACCTTGCTGTCCCCTCTTTTGTTTCTCGGCAAGGGAACGCGCCGTGTGGGAAATCGATGGACTTTCTCGGCGCCGATGCACGCAGATACCATATCATCCCACAGTGGCATTTACCGGGATGATGAAAAGCACCTATCCATGGCCAAACCCAGCATTCTCCTGTAACCGGTAACAGCGCTGGGCTTCACCTGTCGTGGAGAACGGAGTGTCGCTCCGCGGAAATTGCGTGCGCGCTGAGCCTTCGCCTTCGCTGCCTGGCCTTGGCGCTGACGGATTGGCCGCGTCCGCGTCCGTCGCGAGTTCCGCGGCTTCGGTTCGTTCCGCTGCTCCGGGGATCTCTGCGCAGCGGCGTGGCGCGTCGTCGTCAGCAAGCGGCTGACGCTTCTACGCGACCCTTCGGCTTATCTTTTTGCTGATCTGAGCTACGCCCGTGTGATAATCTATGCGCGTTGTCCTCGCCGGCCTGAAACGGATGCGACGAGCGTTTCGGGAGGCGCGCTAGCTTCCCCGGGCACGCGGTGCCGTCCCGGGAAGAGGAACTTGCCGCGGACGCCGATGCGCTCTCGCTCTCGGTGCCTACTGGGTTCCGTGATGTGTTTGTACATTTGAGTGGTTCCGGCGTTATTCTAAGATTCCATTCTGTTGCGGAGCTGTGGTTATCTTTTTTGTACCGTGCAGCGTTCTCTCGCTATGCCAGAAAACGCCGCAGGGTGGAAGTGTGAACTGTACCGGTGAAGTCGAGTCAAGCGGGCCCAATGCCGGCTTCCCGCGCGCCGTCCCCTATCGCGTCCGCCCATGACGTGCCCCCTCTTCTCCACGGCTGAGAACGACGCTCCACCTTTTCAACAGTCCCTTCAAAATATTACTTTAAAAAATATATTTTTTAAAATCAATCAAAAAAATTTAAAATTTATCAATACCTTCCTCAACACCTCTCGAGCGAATGGGATTTCAACGTTCCAAGCGTATACTACAACCTTTCAAATCAGTGTGGTTCAGCCCGTAGGAAGATTGGGCTGGCCCAATTTCGATTACCTCACGGGCTCAAATGTGCCTGGAAAACAAGGGTGGCTAGCCAGTCCGGTTTAATTCTGCATTTTCTCTTGAGTGCGACCGCCATTCGAACTGCGAGTGTTTAGAATTCGAAATAAAACACCCTCAAAATTCGGGTCCAAATCAAAACTGCACGTCTTCGTTCTCTTTATTTCTTCTTCCTTCTTTGATTGAGTCATGCCAAAAGACCTGGCACTGAACGAATCTCATGAAATTCTTGAACTTGGAACTTGACACATGCCATGCCGCTCATCACCTTCTGATCATTGCATGGCCCCGACCAGAAAGTTGGAAGTATTCACTCTCAGAATCTATCCAAGAGATGAAACAAATGCAGGTAGCCTGTACCAGAAAGCCTCACCGCACGGCGCACTACCACACATAGCATCATGTGCTACGACGCCTTCCTTCCAGTCCCAGGCCGGCAGCTACCTAGCTTTCATCGCCGATCCATCCATCCATCCATCCATCCATTTTTCGGCGCGGGACAGGTCACATGCGGTTGGTGAGATGGCCGCTTCCATTGCTGGTGTTCGTGTCGCCGGTTGGTGCGCGTGTCGTGGTGTTGGTGCCCTTGCCCCATCAGAGGCGTCAGGATGAAGCTTCCGACGGAAATGATTCACCGGCAAATTGAGTGACGTGATGCTGGATTCCGTCGTCTTTTTTCTTTTCCTGCTCCAATGACTGAGCGGAACCTCTCGATCGGTGCAGCAGGAACATGGTGCCGTTATGTATCGTTTAGCATGACACCGAAGTTGCTGTCGGTGTTCAGTGTTACGAGGCTGGTTCTCAACGTCTGAACCCCCTATTTCTTATCCTCTTTTTATCTCACAATAGAGTGAGGGGTTCACCTGCCGATATTGATTGAGAGAGCGGAGAAAAGACTTGGAACAGAACACCATCGATCCACCAAGAGCTCAAGGCTAGTACGACTAATGTTGTGTGTTCTATTAATAACCTATAGTCAGGTGCCCTTAACTGCCGCCTTAACCCTGGTTAGCCGAAGCCGGCTTCATGATTGGGCACCTACCGTGGCTGTTCTTCATCGTCTCGGCTGTGTCCATCAGGACGCTCCTAATGTTGATGGCAACAGCACCAGCACAAGCCACCGACACGGCGGACCGAGGCTTCCAAACAAAAAAAAAATTAAAAGACGATGCAGATGCAGAAGAAAAAGCTTTACGCCTGAGTCTCGGTACGGCCTTCGCTGAAACGAGCAGCTGGTGGTTGGGACGGATCTATAGCAGATCATTTCACCCGGTGAAAGCTACCGGTGTGATTCCGGAGCAGAAAGGCCGCCTGGAATCTTTATAAGAAGGCCGCGAGGTGCCGGGCGTTGCGTCTTGTTAGAGTAGAGCCACAGGACACAGTCACCTCGCGGGGAGAACGAAGGAGCAGGGGAAGGTGTCAGATAAGATGGCGCCGCTCCTCCGCCTTCTGGCCCTCTCCCTGCTTCTCGCAGTGGCCACTCCTATCAGGGACATCACCGATGCGTGCTCGTCGGAGATTACGGGTACCGCTCCGTCCTGACTTTCGTTAATATCATTTGCCGATTCTTTCATGGTTTTGGTTGCTGTCAGTTAGCTATGGTTTCCGCATGCTCTTCACCTATTGACGATATACAGACATATAGCCTAAATAGTAAGATCAGAGTATCAGACACCACAATTTCTTGATTTGGTCGTTTGGTATGTCATGAATCCTAGATTACGACGACCCCGGGCCGACAAGAAGCTCAACCTCCTCTACGTACAAGGGAAAAAAAAATAATGAGGAACAGTATAAAAGCACGTTGGTGCACGTATTTTATCCGTAGATTAGCAACTCATTCCTTTTTAGGGTTCCATCAAAAGCTAATAGTTAGGGGCATGCATTTTCTGATGGCCAATTGCAGCTTAGCTTTGTGCTGATAGCCTGGCGGGTGCGAGTGACAGCAGGCTCATCACAAAGTTACAGGAACCATTAATGATCATTAGTACTAGTACTAATTAATAAGCCGGTGTTTGCACTAGACACCTTTTCTCTGCCGACATGAATGTTTTCAAAATTAGAAAGCTTGATTTGAAATTATGATCTTATTTGTCAAACTCATCACATTTTTCCGATCTAATCCATGATAAACAATTCACCTGTACCTCAACATATTCAGTGGCACTGGGGCACCGCTAACGCGCGTGAAGCTCAAACGAACCGGGCTTCTTTCTTTCTCCGCCCGTGACGAAAATTTATAACCTTCAATCGTTTCCACCGCCAACAACCACAGACCATACCTCTCTGCATCATTCACGCCGGCAAAGAGAGTAGCCGTCGAAATGGGCGGTGGCGGCGGCAGTTGCTTGCTAGCTGCTGCTGCGCGCGTCGAAGAACGTCACCGGACAGGCATGGTTTTGAATGCGGATCGCGATGGAGAAGACGGACGCCATTTCTATAGCCACCTTAATTTAATTTTTCCATGAGCCCATGCATGTACCGCACGGCATTGCAATGCATCGACCGGAATAGTGCGTGTGCATGTGATTTTCGCAGACAGGCGTGTACATTGCATAGCCATCCCTAGGGTTGCAGTGGTCCAGTTTCCTTTTGCAAATTGAAGCACGTAGTGGGCACTAATTGGTTCTCCAATAATAACCAACAGTATTCGCTCTTGTTTTGGGAAAATATCTTTCCCGGGGATGTTTCGGTCTTCTCCACAGGAAATATTAGTTCATACCCTGTATGTGTATGATACAAGCAGTGCTACCATCCCAACTATGGTAACGTGCATAAAGTATACAGTACATGTCCTCGCAGCACATGATCGTTTCATCATGCCGTGATCCGAACCTCCTCGCGGGAATGGTTTGGAGCAGGAGGAATATTGATCTGATGTCAGGTTCCAAATCTGGCTGAAGCTATGCGTGTGTTCCGAAACAAATTTGGGCCGGGTAGCTTTTTAATCATGAGGCTACTACAAATTACTCACTCTGTTTCAAAATATAAATATTTTTTAGTTTAATTAAATCAAAATTTTTAATATTTTGAATTAAATATAACTAAAAATTTACATAATTTTTTATATAAAAATATAATTTTATAAAAGCTTATTTCATAATAAATTTAAAAACTATAATTTTATATAATAAAATATTATTAATTTTTATTATTAATAGTTAAAATAATAAAAATTTGATTAAATTTAAAAATGCTTATGGAACGGGGTGCGGTAGCCCATGTGCGGTAGTACTCTATTAGCAGAAGAAAGAACGTCGCGTCGCGGTAAGTTTGTTTGCCCGAACTGACGAGCGTGAAACAAAAACCTACAGAGTTCCAGCACCTGAACAGCTCCGGGCTTCACCTGACGCTGCACCACCCGCAGAGCCCCTGCTCGCCGGCGCCGCTGCCATCAGACCTGCCCTTCTCCGCGGTGCTGACCCACGACGATGCGCGCGTCGCGTCGTTCGCCGCTCGGCTCGCCAAGACGCCGTCCGCGCGGCCCACCTTGCTGGAAGCCTCCTCCTCCCGCGCCGCCGCCGGCGTGGCGGCGTCGCTGGCATCCGTGCCGCTCAACCCGGGCACGTCCGTGGGCGTAGGCAACTACGTCACCCGCATGGGCCTCGGCACGCCCGCCGCGTCGTACGTCATGGTCGTCGACACGGGCTCGTCGCTCACCTGGCTCCAGTGCTCCCCGTGCTTGGTGTCGTGCCACCGCCAGGCGGGGCCCGTGTTCGACCCCAAGGCGTCCAGCTCCTACGCCTCCGTGTCGTGCTCCTCGTCGCAGTGCAGCGACCTGAGCTCCGCCACGCTCAACACCGCCGCCTGCTCCTCCTCCAACGTCTGCATCTACCAGGCCAGCTACGGCGACAGCTCATTCTCCGTCGGGTACGTATATATCCTCTATTTCAGTCGTACAAAACGCACGGTACTTTTTCCCCAGTAAATTTAGTACTGATTTTCTTTCATGTCACGATCGAGTCGGCCAGGTATCTGAGCAAGGACACGGTGTCGTTCGGCTCGACCAGCGTTCCCAACTTCTACTACGGCTGTGGACAGGACAACGAGGGGCTCTTCGGGCGCTCGGCCGGGCTTATGGGCCTGGCGCGTAACAAGCTGTCGCTGTTGTACCAGCTCGCTCCCAGACTGGGCTACTCCTTCTCCTACTGCCTCCCGACGTCGTCGTCCTCGGGGTACCTGTCCATCGGCTCTTACAACCCGGGCCAGTACTCGTACACGCCCATGGTGTCCAGCTCCCTCGACGATTCGCTCTACTTCATCAAACTGACAGGGATCACGGTAGCCGGGAAGTCGCTGTCCGTGTCGTCGTCGGCGTACTCCAGCCTGCCCACGATCATCGACTCGGGCACGGTGGTCACGCGCCTGCCCACGGCCGTGTACTCGGCGCTGAGCAAGGCGGTAGCGGGCGCCATGAAGGGGACCCGCCGCGCGTCGGCCTTCTCCATCCTCGACACGTGCTTCCAGGGTCAGGCATCGCGGCTGCGCGCGCCTGCGGTGAACATGGTCTTCGCCGGCGGAGCCACGCTCAAGCTGGCCGCGCGGAACCTGCTTGTCGACGTGGACGACTCCACGACGTGCCTCGCGTTCGCGCCAGCCAAGAGCGCCGCCATCATCGGGAACACGCAGCAGCAGACGTTCAGCGTTGTCTACGACGTCAAGAGCAACAGGATCGGGTTCGCCGGCGGCG
This sequence comes from Zoysia matrella, assembly GCA_001602295.1. NCBI lineage: Eukaryota > Viridiplantae > Streptophyta > Magnoliopsida > Poales > Poaceae > Zoysia > Zoysia matrella. The sequence continues at coordinate 30,072 of BCLG01001112.1, read as the reverse complement.
GCTGCAGCTAATTAAGAAGCTACGTACATGGATGCACGGACATCTAAATTAACGGCGACACATTTGCCGTTCCCTGTATGAATTCATACCACCCACACGAGACGAGCTCCTGGACAGGTGCGTGTGCTGTATGCGGTTTACACCATGAGAAGGTAAGATGATCCAGGGTAGCTCGTTGCAAAAAATGTTGCTCAAGCACACACCAAAAAAAAAAAAGAAGGCGAGAATCTAAATATATTTATTGTTCACAGTTCACATAGCCAAGAGATCATAGCACGTAGCTTTTCATGCAGTTATTGTCAACTTGTGTACTTAATTTAACCAAATGGCTCTGTGTATGGCTGTTGTAGACTGAGTACGCTTTTCGTTCTTGGAATTTTTGAAGGGTCCGTCCCTTCTGTACGGTGAAAATAACAAATTATGATGTACTCCTACGTGTGTATTATTTGAGCAACAGAAAATATTTATTGATACATAATGTTTGTGACAATTTCAGCTTTCAAACTAGTACAGTTTTATAGTTGTTATCTGGACTAGTTGCACGACAAAGCATGAGCAGGCATGGGCCGAACAAGTGGTTGGCAAAGTGCAATTACTCGTTTTACAACGAGCACGGGCAGAATAAAGATAGAAGCTTTAGTTGCTCGAATGTTGCTGTCCCAAATAATCGCAACACATTGGTAGTGCTTTCTTTTCGCTTTCTGTTCAGAACCGAAAAGCTATTCTTCTACATGGAAGCTCGTTCACTTGCCCGTGCGAACTAGGGTCATTGTTTCTTCTAAAGGAGAACAGAACAGAAGAACATCTTAAACAGTTTCTTGCAGAGAACGAACCCACATTCATCTGACGGCACACTTACTCTCCGCTTCTGATCTGACGACTTCCAGAACCTGCAGATGATCCGATTATTGGGCTTTTGGCACCTCGGTGTCGCGATTTGACGCGTACCCTGTAGCCTGCCTGTAGGCCAACGCATGACATGGGCTGTGGGGACAGACACTCACCATGGGCTCCTCCGACGTGGACTGGTGAGCTACGAGGGCCTCCACGCTCGAACACCAGATGCCCCAGAACCGTGCCGATGGTGACTGTCTGACTGATGAGCCGTCTACAGGACACCCGCGTGCAAACTACTCCAGGGTTAGTGATCAGCTTTAGTCCAGAGTTCCAGGGTCAACAGCCGCGCGGGTCGTTGGGGTCAGTGGCGAACCCGCACCGCAAGGCGCACTCATCGTCATCAGGAGTTCTCGATCTTTTCCGTGGTGACTGTACGTCGCGATCTAACCTTATGGGCATAGTAGTTGGTGACTCGGTCGACTTTCTGCTGGTCCCGGCGGCTCCATCGCGCCAGAGTAGGAGGACACGGTGCAGCGTGCGGCCACGGGCACAGCGCTCGCGGGAATCTCTGCTGGCTGGCTGGCGGTGCATTGAAGCACACCCCGAACGAGGCGGCCGGGATGCTCTTCGTTCATTGACCTCGCGGGCTCGTAAGCGGAGGATGATGCAGGTGGATTCTTTCGTGGGGATCATTGTATCGGGGGTGCATGCGGTCCCGAATGCGTCGTAGTTTCCGGGTATGGGCGTGGTCAGGCGCAGAACAGTCGACCGGCGCACGGATGCGTGGTCAGCGGTGCCGCGCACGCTGCGGCTGCGCTCGCGAAAACCGGTTTGTGGTGGCTGCGTCAGGCCCATGGAGTCTCTTGCAAGACTTGGAGCCCGTGGGCTGGAAATAGTCTCGTTAGACCTGAACCCCAGGAGTCTAGTCAGATCCTAGAGCCGAGGCTGCGACCCAGTCAGTCACCCAGCTGTGCCCATCTGCCGTTTCCGCTTTCCGGAAACAAAGCACGTTCTGTTTCTCTGCGAACAGATCCCGATAGCCCATTCGCCACGCGTGAAAGCAGCGCGCCAGCCAACCCACGCAAACGGGCTTGTGAATCCCGTGTTTTTACCCAGTCCAGTTCGTTTCTTAAGTTTTGCATTTCCCTTTTTCGCTTATATATGTGTATATATATGATATATCTTTTCGGTGAGTTAAGGTTCGTTCCTGGCGTCCTTGTCAGGAAGTCACCAAGCCTACTCACCATTCCGCACGTCTAGCTGTAAGCAACTCGTTCCCCTTGATCTCCTCGCTTAAACAAGAGACCACGCCTAAAAATAACAAAGCCAAAGTAGAAACCTCAGCGAGTGGCGGTCCCTTGTGCTCCCAGAGCTGTTTTGGTAGACGTTTCCGTCATTCCAATGTTGGGACTTGTTCAGAGCTAGAAGCAACCGTGATGATAACTGCGCGTCAAGAAGTTTGGTCCACGATATTACATATCCTTTTTTTTGGCAGCCCCTTGCTATCAGAAACGATTTCATCCAGCTTGCTAGAACGGAGTGATTTAGCCTTTTACGACTGCGGTGGTCACAATGTAAATCGAGGTATATAGATTTGTGACATGACAGTGACCAGCTAGCAGAAAGATTCATAAAGGAAATATCTACAGATATAAGTGTCGACTATGAGCACCCAATATGACAAGATAACAGAGGAGTGATGTCTCACAACGACTATTCTTGCAACCCTGAACCATTGTCAGAGCTAGTGTGGGCGCAACACAATCATGAAGTACTAATAAACATTTACCTTCAACAATCAAACCACGCTAATGTGTATAACGAGGCCTGTGGAAGTCTGTACTCATTTCGTCTTTTAAGTGATATTTTTGATTTTTTAAAATCAACGTTGACCATTCATTTTATTCAAAAAATTTACGAAAATAAAAAATAAACACGTCAAGCTTAAAGTACTTCTAATAATAAATCGAGTCACAATAAAATAAATAATTTTTAAAAAACTTTTTTCAATAAGACGAATATTCAAAAAAAAGTTTGAAAATATAAAACGAAACTTATTTTGAGACGGAAGGAGTAACATGAAAATGATGACATAATAATGGTGAATCAAGTTAACGATCAGATGTCTACGAGAAGTGCTCATAAGTTTCATCCGAATGGCAGAGTTTATGAAACATACCCTTTCAACCCACTGCTTAATTAACTACGCAACAATCACCAGTACCACACAGAAGAATCAAAAGTTATCTATGGGAGGATACAGTTACGATCCACTCGATCGCTGACATGATCTCAACATTGGCAGCATACGCAAGACTCACCTCTCAGATCAGAGGGTTTTGTTTGCTACGGCCTTCGCACTAGATGGTGCGGCGACGGATCGGCGCTGAAGAAACGCCACTGCCCTTCTCCACACCAGCTTCGCTCCTCTTGCCGGCGGGTCAGCGCGGCCGGCCGACGATGCGGCAGCCATCCGAGCCTTCCAAGCCTTCAGTCTCTTCGCCTTAAGCTTCTTCTCTTCCTCCAATTCCGCGAGGTGACCGGCCAGCGCGTCGTGGTACTCTTGCCACTGTTCGTCTCCCTTCTCGGGGTAGTAGGAGGCGACCGGCGCCGACGCGTACTTCCGGGTCCACGCCCTCGCATTCTCCTCGTACACCTTGATGTTTCTCTGGTACAGATGTGCCATGCCGCGGTTGACCGGGTAGTCGAGCATGGGGTTGTAGAGGACGGAAACAATGGAGAGGAGGAGGCGGTCGATCGTCAGGGCCGGACTCCATTGCGTATCGAAGATGTCCAGTACCATCTGCCCCTCCGAGTCGACATTAGGATGGTAAACCTTCGCATGCATGGGACAAGAAATTAACATGATGATTATCTTAAAAAGAGTTAAATGAGAAGCTGTGGCTAACAAGGATTGATTAACAAAATTAACAATTAACTCCTGTTACCTTGGTTTTGAAGGTAATATTTACGGGACTGAAGGGATGATTGCGCGGGAACTGGATGTCAACGATGAACGTCCCTCCAGCGTAGGGGCTGTCTTCGGGGCCATCGATGACTGCCTCCCAGTGGAGGAGGTCCTTCACCGGGGACGGTCCAGGCCGGCAGAACGACGGCGGGTCGACCCACAACTTATGCAGCTCCCGCCTGATCCGCCGCCAGTTCGGCTCCTCAAATTTCGTCGACGACGACGGTGCGGCACCCATCCGGTCGCCCCTCAATCCCTTTCACCTGGCACTTCCCTGATCTACTGCACTGTGAAATGTTGGTTGTGTGCCCGAACCCTGATTCGTTAACCAGATGGATATATAGCCGCGCTGTGGGCTGATGTGCATTGGTCCAAATGTATCTCAAGACAACGGCCCATCACTGAACAAAAACCCCAACACTTTCCTCAGCCACTGGAGAGAGAGTAGTTTCATTCTCTTCCGTCTGGCGGCGCTCCTCACTTCTTCCCTCTGCTGGCGCAGCCGCTCTTCTTTTGCGGTCTTCTCGAGCGCAGCTTGGCAGACATCACCTCTCAGCGATCCAGCTCTTATTTGGTCGGGTAGTGGGAGAAGATCAGCGTCGAGTACTTGCACAGATCAGCGATGCCCTTGTGTGCCGGGGTGTCGAGCAGGGGATTGTAGAGTAGAGCACGGAGACCATGCCAACGTGAGTACGTGACGTTTTTTAAAAAAAAAGAAAAGAAAAGAAGTGACTGACTCCTTCAGAATCGAGTCAACCGACCCCAGAATTCACAGCCTTATCCCCATGTACCAAAAAAGCAAGCCATATAGCTATCTGTACAACATTTATTTTAATTCAACTATATAGTCAACTTAAACTCTGGTTCAAGTATACCACCTAAATTTTATGCTGGAAAAATTGATACCAGCAGAGGTACATCAGAGACCATTGACCGTTTTGATTTGCCATTATCAGCAGAGGGAGTCAAGATAAGAGTAGTTGTAGAGGCGGCCGAACTGAAGCAGGCTACCATATGTCCTATCCCACACCCCCACAAAGAGGGTGTCGGTGTCCGGGCTGAAAGATGTGCCTGATATCTCACCAAAAAAGTCCAGCTCTTGCCTTCGGTTGTAGTCACTCTTCACGTCATAGATGTGCACAAAGTCAGCTGGTTCCGCCATTGACATGAACTGGCCATCTGAGGTGAAGCGAATTGACCGTATGGCTCCAAGGTTACCCCTCAAAACGTGGATGGCTTTCGAGAGATTTCTCACATCCCAGATTCGGCATGTCTTGTCTTGGTTGCCAGTTGCAAATGTTCGACCATCAGGGTTCCAAGCTGATGCAAATGAGTAGTCCTGGTGACCTTTCATTGAATGAAGAGTCTGCATCCAGAAACAACAGTGGTGATTTTATCACATATATCAAACTGGTACTTCAATTGAAAGTATATATTTATACGAGTTTGATCTATTCATGATATTTTTAGCCTGGACTCTAACGTGATGCCATACCTTTCCGGTGTTAGCATCGATAAGTAAACCATCAGGGTCATCCCCAACAATAACAACCACCTTTCTGTCAGGACTCAGTGAAGTATGCTGCATCAAAAAAATATAAGTACATAAGAACAGATACATTAATATCAATATTGAAGAATTATGCTGATCATGTTCATATTATTTTGGACCCATTTATTCTCAACAATATGTTAGAAGGACAGTGACAAGAAAGAGGAAAGAAAAGGGCTCCATAGTGGCATGTCATAATTTTCTTGGTTCACCAAAAGTAAGGTGGCTAAACTAAGCCTCAGAAAGTGGATAAGACGATCACAGAAAAGCAGATCAACATGAACAGTACCATAAAAGAGGAAACAGTGTCTCTACAAACAGATTTTTGTAAGCGTACAAAAAAAATAACAGTTCTAGTAATGATAGCAGAAATGAGACGATCCAAAGACAGTACTGGGAAAATAATCAGGAAAGAAACCAAAATAACTTACATTCACTGGCCATTCAAACTGAAAATGTTTGCAAAGTTGGAATCTCTCCATGTCGTAGTCTCTCACACCAGAGTCATTGTTTGACGCTATGAAGTGAACAGCACCACTAAGGGTAAAAGCAAAGCTAAAATAAATATATGTTTTCATATAAGGTAGCATCTTCCGTGACACAGATATGAAGTTACCTGGAGGTATTAAATATCTCAACTGCATTTGTAATAGCATTATCATCATATGTCGTTCTACAGCAAAAACTTATTCCTTCCCGATCAAGGTGCTGCATATGAAAACAGCACAAGACAAATAAATGAACAGAAATTCAATATTGAGAGCCCATGAATAGTCCCGTGCGCACACAAAAAAAGAATATATCAGTTTGTTGTTTGTAATCATGAGTTAGTTTAAATATAAAAGGCACTATAGGCGGGGATCAAGAAAAAAGAACAAACTGCCATATGCTTAATAGATAACAGAATCAGTTAGTGTAACTAGTTTTGTGTCAACGGTCAGCACACTCCACACCTGTGGATAGGATTCTACCCCCCTACAGTTTAAAACTGGTGTCGCAGGACACATTTTTTAGTTCAAAAATGAACTAAAGGTGTTATCTCAACATCAATAAAAAAAACACTGGAAGCAACAATTTGAGTAAATTTGGAATACATACTTTGCAGATTAGCTCTCCTTGAAAACCACCAGCTACCAGTATATTGTCCTTAACTGCCAAGGTACTAACTTGAGTCTGAGAGAAACCCTCTAATAAACTTCCTGGGTGCTTCTGTATATATATGGACATCAATAACAGAAGTTAGAAACAGAAGAAAAATATAGAGTCATAAAAATACGGCGAAATATCATACCTCCCTTGGTGCCACATGCCCTTGGACATTCATAAGTTCTGTAGCCACACCACTCAATGCTGACCAGTGCAGAAATGAGAAATGCGACATTAAGTAGACATCATGCTTAGATGTAGCCCACACCAAATTTCTAAGCTGCAGGCACAAGTCAGGCTTATTGTTAACATTTACACATCAAAACCATATAAAAGATAGAAGCATTGATCGAGAGCTCATCATAAATTAAGTGGTCAGGTAAACAAAACAAAATCATTATTTAACAAAAAAATATCATATGCAGAATAACATAACCAGAACATGTGGGTAACCACAACCAAGTCCCTGAGCACATCAAAACCTTGCCTATTGAACATCTCCAAATGAAATGCAAGGTTGAGTTAGTACCAAAGGGATCACAATCTTTTCACTTTAAAACGCATGCACTCACACAAACAATGTAGCCTACAAGGAACTCTTTTTTTATTATAAGAAGAAATAGGCACCCAAATTCGAGCTGGAGAGGACACAAACCTGAGTGAAAGGCTTTAAAAAACTCACATAAACCCCTGACCAACTAGGCAAGGGCCCTAATCATTTACAGGATTAATTAAATAGTGCAACTTGCGCTTCGTTACATATAGCAAAAAAATTTATTGTCCATGCAAATGTTGGAAGTATTCCTACATGCTTCAGGAATTTGTAGTATGCAAAGTACATTAACTCATTTCTTATAATTAGTACTGTTGAATTGCAGTCATACAAAAAAGATTTACAGAAATAGAACTAAATCAAATATCAGAAGTTATTGTAACTTCTCAGGGAAATTGTGCTGAGACAAAATCAGAAAAATCTAACAGATGATGTAAAATGAATGTTCAATAATTAATCTGCCATATGAGAGAGAGAGAAAGGTGTTTAATGTGTTTACCTGAAAGTGTAGGATAGTTGATTTTACTGATCGAGTGTTTTGTCTGAACTCATAATACATTCCACCCTTCTCTATTTTTTTGCAATCCTGTTCCAGATAAGTGTCAAACACATGCAGAAGAAAATTTAAAAATGTTGAATTTCCTAAAAGAGAAAGAGGCGCACCTTCTTTGCTTCTTCTCCAGAATCAGGTATATTTTCATAATTTTTGTACTGCTCTAATCTGGTCTGTCTGTATTTTTCACGAGTTATAGCTAGCTTCTCCCAGGGTATTCCTTGAATGTCTTTTCCTTTCCTCGCATCTGCTGAGGAAGTATCTGGGATCTTATGAATCTGATCAGAAAAGGAGAAAATGAAACATTTAGTGCATTGAGATGATAAAATAGGCAACTGACCTAAGTTCAAGAACCAACACATAGATAAACTAGGCAAAGGGCTCTGTAGACACAATTTAGAGTAAATTAAGCCAAGAATGACTGATTTATTCTGATGAATAGGTTGAGACTGATTCAAAAAGACCTAATCTACTCCTTTTCCTTGGTCAGCATTAGATGCCAAGTTAAACTCCACGTAATAGGTACATGCCATGATGCCAACACTTTCCTAGTCTCCTAGTGAACCGGTTTAAGCAATGTGCACTGGGGCCTGAACTTCCATCCGACCCAGGTTCGGGCACCAACTTCTTAAGACGAAAATCAGGGCACCTCTCCCCTTTGTTGAGTCTTTTTTTTACACAATACATCCATATCCTCACCCATATAATCTTCTCACGGACGTTGATGCGTGAACACCAATATATGGTGGTATGTGAGGCCTCCCTTCAGATTCAGCCGTGGGGCAAACTACTCAGTCATGGTTTGCTGGAAGGAAGAAGACGAACACACAATTTACCCAGGTCTGGGCTAATTGAGAGTGAATGACGTACATGCTGCTTTTGTGGTATTGAATGGAAGTGGGTTACAAGACTTGTGCATTTTGCTTGTTGTCCATCCCCATTACAAAGGCCCTGGGACTACCCTTTGTAGCCCAAGGGGGGCTCTCACAAGATTGGGCTGGTAGCGAGAAGCATTTACTACAAGACATTTCTGCCAGCCCAACATCAGAGCAGTTGGAGATCACTGTAACCACACCCCTCGCGATGTCCACACATCCCAGATGGCAGCACCGCACTGCCCATCAGTGAGAGAAGTGGGGCCCAGGCGGCCCCGCTGGTAACTGTGGTCACTCGCTTTTGACACGTTGACAGCACCTCATGTGCACATAGGAGTGGCTATGCCCTCTTCTGTATAGTGTCCAGCCAGTGTTTATTTCTCCGTCTGGGGAAGCATTATAACGGTGCACAGCTACCGCCTGACATTAACATAGAGGTAATGATGGCTACCCCGGAAAACCCGGGTGTGGCCAATAGTGGCTTCTAACGGAAGTCACACAAATCTGTCGCCCCGACCTTGTTGCGGATGACATATCATCTCTTGACCTAGAGGCCTGTCATCTGCAGGGACAGGATGGGGCATGCTGACCCTGATCTGGCCCTGCCTCACCCCCCCCCCCCCCCCCCCCCCCCCCCCCCCCCCCCCCCCCCCCCGGCCCCGCCCCGCCCCCCAAGTTCTCCAAGTAAGTGGGCTTGAGGGACTTGGGCCCTCGCCACTCAACCCAGATGGTCGTGCCGTTTTGTGGCCATCTCTTCCCTCATGTGGGGATGTCAGCCACATGGTGTTAAGGCGGTTGAGGGGAACTCCTGTTCACAATATACCAAAAAACTCAAATGCTAAATTGTATTCACTTCTAAACCAGACGATAGATAGTTACACATAACCATCATCCTAAATATATACTTCCAGGCACCGATTTACAAGTAGTAAGAGATTACTGCATCTACATGTCAAAGCCAATAGAAATTATGGGAAGATAGGAGAAACTTTGCAAGATAGGAGGGAAAATAGTAGAAAATGCTGAATGTGTGTTCATGGAATTAAAATCAGATGCAGACAAAAGTCATGTACAATGGTAAAATCCACAGGCAGATAACAATCTAAGGCTCTCAAGCCCAAAGGGTCATCAATCATATCTCATTGTTGGAGTTCAACTGATTCAGTTAACCATCTGAGAAATCAGACATGAAATGACTATAGAACCAAGTAACCACAGAAACAACAGTGTCCCACAATAAATGACCCTACCAAGTCCTTTCTCACTGATTTCCTGCCAAGTCACTGCTCAGCATACATAGCGCTAATGAACAACGTTACAAGTAACAGCCAAATACAAGTGATCTGTAGATTGTATCATGGTAAATGCTAAACGGGTGGTCAACCATCATTTATCCACAATCAGGGCTATGTAGCCGTTTAACCAGGCCACACAGCTGTTTTTCAAACACAGCTGGGCCTTTGTAGCTTTTACATGCCATGTAAACAGCATTTAATACCTTCTAGGAAAACAGAGCCAAATACGTAAATGAAATGCTGTAGCAAGATGACAAATGCTTCTGGTCGTCAGTAGAACTATGTTCTATTCAACCAATAAGAACTCGTATTGGAAAAACTGTCTAGATTTGATTGCACATGCGACCAAAAAAAAGATAATGTCTAGTTATTGCTCAAGATATAGAGCTTCCGTCACAAGTACCATGCATACTGCATTCAAGATAACACACGCTTCTACTCTTCAGCTGAATACGTACCAGTTACCCAATCAGAACTCCTTATCCGGAAACCTTTTAAATAACCTATATTGCATATGCAAGACACAACGAAATTAAAAAGGGGAACATACCGATGGGCCATAATCATCATCATCATCTGAATCAGAGTCCCTGACCCCTCGACCGTCATGCTCGTAGATCATGTCATCAGCAGGATCATCCATGTCGTAACCGTCCTCCATCTCTTCGATGTGGTCATCATGATGGTTGGACATTAATCCTTGCAATAAGATAGAAGCCCCCCTTGCCTGCAAACAGAAATAAAACACCGCCATCAGCGATCTCATCAGCAGACTGAGCAATAGGGCGAGGTGGGGCAGCCGCTCCCGCTCTAGCCCTATGTAACGCCAGTGGAGAGAATCATCACCTCCGAGAGATGATAATTTTCCTCCTAATCCCCATCCCCCTCCCCCCCCCCCCCCCCCCCCCCCCCCCCCCCCCCCC
>BCLG01001112.1:0-14132 GCA_001602295.1 Zoysia matrella | reverse complement strand
ATGTAATACACGAATACTATCATTTATCAACATCGTCAGCAAATAAATGAAAACTTCCGAATCTCACGGCAACAGAAGTACGGGACGCATGCAACGACAATTAGGGCCCGATCTTTAGAATTGAATTTATTTTAAAAATTACAATTTAAGCATAGATTAATTAAGTTAATATAATTGTATATAAAATATATTTGTATATTTATTGTTAAATATATAAAAGACATGATATGTTATATTTCTATTGTAGAAAAATGAATTAAAGAGTGTGTTATAAGTTGAAGAATAGAATTTTAACATAATGATCTATAAAATTTATTTTTATTTTTCATTTTATGAATTTATGATAGGCTTATTTACGAGCTTGAGAAAGTTGTGAAATATTAAATTCCAAACTAAATAACTTAACTCATTATATAAATTTTAATTCCTTCAAAATGAAAAGATTCAAACCGCCTTACACAAATCGAAGGCATGTTAGAAAAAAAAATAGAGGTACCAAGGGTTCAAAACTTGGTTTTGGTTAGTTTCAAAAACACTGCCATATCTACAATTGATGGGGAGTGAAGTGAAAGCAATGTACACTTATGAAGTTATCAACCAAAGAATGGATTGAACTATGAGTGAACCTTACCTGTTCTGAAAATGGAAAATGTTCGATACATTGAAATAAACAGATCAGGAGGCTCAACGATCGAAGGAGCATAGATAGAGCCTGAGCTGTGCATTGGGCTCTGTTGGAAGTATTTTTCAGCTATGAAAGACTGTTTGGTCATTTTCCAGGAAGCTCTTCTTGACTATCTCCTTTGTTCACCACAGATAGCCATCTATCGAGACTGAGACGTCAATTTCATCGCTCGTCCCCATAATAGACCAAAAAGGGTAAGCGGCAACGGGCAGCCATGTACAAAACAATGCAGTTAAATCTCTGAAGATATTAGTATGTCGCCAACTTTTCACCTTTTCTCTGTACATTGCAGGTAAATGTATTATGTACAAATTTTTTCTTCGCTGCACAAAAGAATGGACAACAAAAAAAAGGGTTAGTGTACACCAGTGCAATTAATATAAGACAGAACGATTCCAAAATCATCCATTTCCTTCGTACTATTATAATGCAGGCTGAGATATATTAACGGTGCAATATCACTTTCAGATGCCACTGCATAATCATATTCGATTTGAACTGGATGTGGATAACGTAATGACAATCGTATGGTATGTTACACTCACCCTAACGTCAGACACTTTTACAGCTTCTAGTGTATCAGCCATCTGCATTTGTTTGATAACTGTTGCATGCAATACCTGGAAGAGCGAATCAAAATAGAGCCATGTAAACATTCATATACATTATCAACTCAAATTTTCCAAAGTTATGCTAAGATCGCAAAAAAGGATTTTGAGTGCTACTATATCTTTCTGTGCTAAAAGTTGAAATGGAGCTCGCTTTAAAGCCAAAATAAATTATAAGCACCAAAAGATCCAAAACTTGGGCTAAAAAGTGTTAGATATCTTGTATAGTTGGGGTCTTCTTTGCTTATTGTCCTTTGTATTTATACCCTCTTTGCGCTGTTTATTTGTCTCAAGGACTCATTTATAACATGGTATAAGAGCTAGGTTTAGGTTTCCTCTCTCCTCTCTCTCCACCGCCGCCGCGCCCCGCGTCGGCCGCACCCCACACCCACCGCATCCCGCGCCCACTCGGATCCGCTGCGCCCGACCTGATCTGCTGCTCTCGACCCGGATCCGCTCCGTGACTGACTCGGATCCGATCCGCACTGTAAGATCTCCAGATCATCTCCTCCTTCAAAAAAAGAAAAAAAAAGAAAAAACAGAAAACTGAAAAAAAAAGTCTTTGCTTCCTTTTCCATCACGGCAGCCATTGGTCGCCCTGGAGCTATTCCTGTTCCGCGGTGCCCAATTGTGTTCAATGACGCCAATTGAGGGGTTTTTCTTTTCACATGGAGATTCACATAGGTGATCAGCAGTTGTGGGGGTATCTTACAGGACAACAGAAGTATCCCTCTACTCCCCAACTCCCACCTAAGCTCACCTACCCACCTGATGCAGATGAGGCTGCCAAGGCTTCTCTCCTTGAGGCCTTTGAGCTCTCTATGGACACCTACCAGTCCGAGCTGGCGAAATATGAGACTTGACGGCGTGAGGAGGCATGTGCCAAGGTTATTCTGCTTGCGAGCATTGAGATTGATCTCACTCTTTCTCTCATGGGGTTTTTCACTTCTCAGCAGATGTGGGCTCATTTTTGCCGTAGTTACGAGATCCATAACTAGGCTATGTACTTTGCTGTTGTTGAGGAGGCTCAATCTCTTCGTCAGCTTGACTACACAGTATGTGAGTTTCACAGTCAGATGTGTGTAGTCTGGCACCGTCTAGATAGCTTGGGCGTCGTCGAGTTTTTTGGACCAGGTACATGTCGATGTTGTGATCGCCATCGGGAGCAACGAGACACTCTTCGTCTCCATGAATTTCTCTCTCGACTTCGCCCTGAGTTTGAGACAGTCAGGTCCTAGCTCCTGACACATCAGCCTCACCCGTCGCTTAATGAGGCGATGCCTGAGCTACGAGCCGAGGAGACATGTCTTCGAGCGGGGGCTATGAGTCGAGACCAGCAGTTTGCCACTATATTGGCTGCTCGGGCCCCTCCTCCAGCACCCTCTCCTGTGCCTTCGTTATCGATACCCTCGACTACAACCTCTTCAGCACCCTCTCTTGAGTGTGGCTACTACGGTAGACGAGGCCATGCGGCTTCGGTCTGTCTCACGAGGCAGCACGATCGCGTTCGTCGTGGTGGTCGTGCTTCTCAGGCCTCGAGAGGGGGCTCCGTTGAGCAGGGTTCTCGCTTGTTGTCCGTACCTGAGCAAGAGGCTCTTGCTTTGTTTCGTCGCCTTACTCTGTCAGCTCATAGACATGGGACTGCTGCTTCTGCTTCTAGTTCTTCTCAGCCTTCACCAGATATCTTATCCACTTGGTTCCTTGATTCTGATGCTTCTTTTCATATGACTCCTGATTCAACTCAGTTGTCATCCATGTCTTCTCCTGATCCGCCTCTCATCGTTTAGACTGCTGATGGCACCACTCTTCCTGTTGTTGTACGAGGCACTCTTTCGACTCCTTTTACTATTTTAACTATTTTGCATGTTTCTAATCTCACATTGCAGTTGTTATCTGCTGGTCAGATCACTGATCATGATTGTCGTATCATTCTTGAGGCTGACTCTTGTTGCATTCAGGATCTTCGCATGGGGCTACTGGTGGGGACTGGGCCTAGGCGTCATGACTCTCAGTGCCTTTGGGAGCTTGATTGGTTTCACCTTCCTTCGTCTACCCTTGATAGCCTATCATCTGGGTCTTCTGCTGTCGCCGCTGCTTCCTCTACGACTATCTTCGAGCAATGGCATTGTCATCTCGGTCATCTATCAGGTTCTAGACTATCTAGACTAGTTGGTAGTGGTGTATTAGGTCCTGCCTCTGGAGAGTCTGCTCTTCGTTGTACGGGTTGCAAGCTTGGCAAATAGCTGCAACTACCATATCCTTCGAGTGAGTCGGTGTCTCGACGTCCTTTTGATCTTATTCACTCAGATGTTTGGGGTCGTGCTTCTTTCCTTTCAAAAGGAGGACACTCCTATTATGTGATTTTTATTGATGACTATTCGAGATTTACTTGGATCTATCTTATGTCTTCTCGTAGTCAGTTTCTCTCTATTTACCAGCAATTTTCCGCTATGGTTCGTACCCAGCTTGACTCTCCTATTCGAGCTTTTCATGCGGACTTTGCTGGTGAGTATGTTTCTGATGCACATCGTCGCTATCTTGCTGACTAGGGCACTCTTGCTCAGTTCTTCTGCCCTGGTGCTCATGCACAGAACGGTGTTGCCAAGCGCAAATATTGTCACATTCTTGAGAATGCTCGTCCTCTTCTGATCTCCTCTACATTTGCCCCTCACTTTTGGGCTAAGGCGGTCACTACAGCTGTCTTTCTCATCAATAGGCAACCATCTTCTGCTCTTCAGGGTTGTACTCCTTATGAGCGTCTTTTCGGCTCACCTCCTACCTACCACCATCTTCGATGCTTTTGGTGCGTGTGCTATGTTTTTCTTCCTCCTCGTGAGCGCACGAAATTGACTGCCCAGTCAGTTGAGTGTCTTTGTTGGTTACAGCACAGAGCATAAGGGTTATCGTTGCTATGACCCTGTTGTTTGCCGGATGCGGATTTATCGGGATATTACTTTTAACGAGTCTTGTCCCTATTATCCATGCACTCCATCTGACACTTCCTCTACCACTGCTGAGTCTCTCTTTTCTTACTCTTCTAGACATGTCCTCACTCTCACATCTTTCGATGCTACCTTCCTCTATTGAGACTCAGCATTCCTTAGCCCCATCCTCCACCACGTCGCCATCCCTATCACCACTAGGTTCCTCACAACCCTTAGCCTCGTCTTCTCCGAGCTCTCCTCCACCTTATGTGCCTCTATCTAGACAGATTACTCAGTACTACACTCGTCGCTCGCGACCTATTCCTCCACTTAGGTCTGCTCAAGATCCCACTCCTTGCTATGATTTTTGTGATCGTAGTGCTTCCCCTCCTCGCTATGGCTTCACAGCTACTGCTCTTGCTGAACCCTCTTCTTACCGAGAGGCTGTGTTACACCAGGAGTGGCAGCATGCAATGGCCGAGGAGGTTTCTGCATTGGAGCGCACAGGCACTTGGGATGTGGTACCTTTGCCACCTCATGTCACCCCTATTACTTGCAAGTGGGTTTACAAAGTCAAAACTTGCTCTGATGGCTCACTTGAGCGTTATAAGGCTCGTCTTATAGCACGTGGCTTTCAGCAAAAGCACGATCGTGACTATGATGAGACCTTTGCTCCTGTGGCTCACTTGACCACTATTTGGACCCTTCTCGCTGTGGCCTCTGTTCGTCAGTGGTCCATCTCCCAGCTCGACGTTAAGAATGCTTTTCTTAATGGCCAGTTGCGAGAAGAGGTCTACATGCGGCCACCTCCAGGTCACACTATTCTTGATGGCATGGTTTGTCGGCTGCGTCGCTCTCTCTACGGCCTTAAGCATGCTCCTCGAGCTTGGTTTGAGCACTTTTCCTCCATTGTTACTGATGCTGGTTTCACATCCAGTGATCATGATCTGCCCTCTTTGCTCATACTTCATCTCATAGTCGCACCCTTCTGCTTCTTTATGTTGATGATACGATCATTACGGGTGATGACTCTCGGTTCATTGAGTTCATCAAGCAGCGGTTGAACAACCAATTCTTGATGTCTGACTTAGGTCCTCTTCGCTATTTTCTTGGGATTGAGATTTTCTCTACTCGTGAGGGTATCTATCTTTCCCAAGAGAAGTACATTCAGGATCTCCTGTCTCGTGCTGCTATTACTGACAGTCGCACTGCTGACACCCCTATGGAGCTTGGTGTTCACCTTCACCCCCACAGATGGTGACCCTCTCTCGGATCCTACTCGCTACCGCCACCTTGTTGGGAGCCTTGTGTATCTTGGGATTAATCGTATAGACATTACCCATTCTGTTCACATTCTTAGCCAGTTTGTTTCTGCTCCTACTCAGCTTCATTATACCCACCTCCTTCATGTTCTACGATATCTTCGTGGGACTATCTCTCGTTGTCTTTTCTTTCCTCGCTCTAGCACTCTCCAGCTTCGGGCTTTTTCTGATGCGACTTGGGCTAGTGATCACTCTGATCGCCGCTCTCTCTCTGACTATTGCGTCTTCTTTGGCTCTTCCTTGATTGCATGGAAGACGAAGATGCAGACAACAGTTTCCTGTTCCAGCGCTGAGGTTGAGTTACATGCGATGGCAGCTTTGACAGCTGATGTCACATGGTTGCGATGGCTTCTTGAGGATTTTGGTGTCCCTGTTACAGCACCGACATCTCTCTCCTTCGACAGCACGGGCGCCATTAGTATTGCTCGAGATCCAGTGAAGCATGAGCTCGCCAAGCACATTGGTGTTGACGTCTACTATACAAGATCTCAGATGCATGATCAGTTGTGACACTTCATTATGTGCCTTCGGAGGTTCAGGTTGCAAACTTCTTCACGAAGCCACAGACGAGGGCCCAACATAGCTATTTTATGTCCAAACTCAATGTTGTAGATCCACCATGAGTTTGAAGGGTCTTCACGAAGTTACAGACAAGGGCCCAACATAGCTATTTTCTGTCCAAACTCAATGTTGTAGATCCACCATGAGTTTGAAGGGGAGGTGTTAGATATCTTGTATAGTTGGGGTCTTCTTTGCTTATTGTCCTTTGTATTTATACCCTCTTTGGGCTGTTCATTTGTCTCAAGGACTCATTTGTAACAAAAAGTACCTTTTTGTTTTCTCCAGATCAAACTCAATAAACTTTATCCTATCGAAAGAATCTTGTATGGCAAGATTCTTATCCTGTGGAAGCTCTGGCGGCTTTCTGCTCAGCTGATTAAACATTGACTCAAGTCGATCAAGGCGCTCCAGACATGGATTTACACGATCTTCTTTTGTTATCTGAAGATCTACTTGATTACTCAGCATGGTTGCAGTATAAGGAACATTTTCTATGTATTGTCGTCGGCAAATAAAAAATTGCAGAAGAGAGAGTAATTTAACAAAAATAGCAATGAGTTTTCTAGAGAAATGTTTCAAGATCCCATAATCAGCATTGGCCGCACCACCATTCATGTCACGGTGACCTGCTGGTTTCAACTTGTTTAGCATTAGACAGCTCATTCAGCTGATTTATGGCATACAACTACAAAATATAGGACAAAATCATAATGGATACCTGGCACAGGTTCAACCCCATTTGTTAACAATCTTTCTGAATTGTACTGTGTGGCTTCATTTCCAGAAGAGCTATATCTTTTGTTGTTCTCTATAACTTTATCCACCAAATGATAAATGCCATTAGGACCACTGTATGCTGTAGGTCTTGCTTCCCTGGCCTACAAAGTAAATACAAGGTGAATTTTGTAATTATAAACAAAAAATTCAAAAGCACACTAACATTGAGGAAAAAGAAACAAATCATCAGTATTCTTAGGTCAAATTAAATGATCAAGTTACATAGTTCACAATAAAAACACGTAACAGAACTAACAGGATTCCCTAAAGACAGAACTGAAGGAACAAGAATTTACTTCCTCACGAACTGGGGCCAAACTAGGATATTCAACATCTTCAGGAGCCACAGGGGATCAAGGTCATCAACATCTGAACCTGATTCAGCATTTGATGTGTCACTACTTTCTGGTAACTGAAAAAAGAAGCAGCAGTAAATCCAATGTCAATATCAGAGAACAGGGAGGCCTATTGAGCACAGAGGCTTCATCAGTTGGGTATATGGCCAACTTGCCTTGAGAGCACGCAATCTTACAGAGCCTGTAATTGTTTCTTCTATATCAGATACATGCCCTACCTCCCTCAGTGACTCCATGCTATGTACAATCTACAACAGAAAATAAGGTCACATGTAGCAGCGAGAGATAAACAAAATAAGCTGCCATGAGTAATCCAATACAATCACAAGAGGACTTTGACAGATTGTTTTACCTTCATGATTGTAGGATCACTTCAGGGGCCTTTATTGGACCTCAGGCACCCCCCCCCCCTAGTTTGAACACGTGCACAATCCACCAAAATTTTCTGGCAATTGGCTGACAATACATTTTGCTAAACATTGCACAAATGTTCACCAATAAAAAAATCTTGAAAGAAAACAATCACCAACATTGCATCAATTGCTTGGAGAAGTCTATTTTGATATTTTGTTCCAAGAACCTGAAATTAAAAAGCAGGTATGAAGATAAAGTCATACGGAAAATCAATAAATAACATGATAGCAAACTAGAAACATTTGCGAACATGTACGTGTATTTTTTATGATGTTTTAGGGTCAAGAAGTCCCTCAACAGTGCTCCAGATCAACTTGAAACCATGTCCAGCATTTACGATAAACATTTGATGTAGTGTCTGCAATTTTGCGACATACTTAGTATCAGAATGATTTATAGACTAGCATTACATCATTATTTCATTATTAAGGCTAACCTCAGGATAGTAGTTACCATCAATTTTTAGCATACAATGCACCAAATCCCTAGCAATCTTACAGAAGTTTTTCCAGCCCTATAGGCAACAGAATGAGACAATAGGCATATTACAGATGAGTTTCAAACAATTGTGTAAATAACAACAAAGATACTAAACAAGATGATTCTATTAAAACAATTAAAAAAATCATTACACCACAACAAGGACTGGAGTACCAAGGTTAATAAATGATTGTGATCCTGTCTGCATCAGTAGTCTAGAGGAATTCAACTCCTCTGCAGTTCCATGATTATAGGTTCCCAACATCAATGATTCTGTCAGAACTGTTATTAACGGTGAAAAAATAAACTATTCTGAATCCTTAACAAACTATTTGATGATAAGGTTCTCAATAAGTGAATCTAAAAAGATATTATAGTAAAGACAAACAAGGAATGTTTTCTGTTTTTTTTATTGCATGTATTTCTTTCAAGAATCTTGCATTAACATAGAATTCTAAACGATGAACATACCACACCCTGGACGTCCAATATTGTTGGTTTGGTATCAATGTGCCTTTTGCCAGAAATTGTGCATGCAGGAAATTTCTCACGGAAAGCTTTCTCAAATTCTTGGACATGATACTTAATATAGCGCTCCATTGTTGTAATTTGTACAAGTTTATTGGGTTAACTTTCCCGAGCAACTCAATATAGACAGGTCTTCCTTCCTTGTCGACT
Organism: Zoysia matrella; assembly: GCA_001602295.1. Lineage (NCBI taxonomy): Eukaryota > Viridiplantae > Streptophyta > Magnoliopsida > Poales > Poaceae > Zoysia > Zoysia matrella. The sequence goes on along the minus strand of BCLG01001112.1, from coordinate 5,327 downwards.
CCATGATAACCATATGGATAGTATTTCAGGACTTCCTCCAGCTCATGAAATTCAAAGTCCTTCAATAAACAGAATTAGCTACTATTAGCATGCATGATGAAGTACTGCCAAAACATACGAGTACATGTAAAGATACATCTAAATGTATGCGGAATTTCATATGATTTTGACTTTTAGAAGATGGCATCCTATACCTCAAAAATTGTGTGTGTTCCGAACTCCTTTCTCCACTGCAGCATGGCTGCCCACATCTGTGCTGCCTTTTCAAAGTCGAACTTCCTCGCTTTCAAAAATCTGCACCATAAATTGGTTGCAATTATAGCTGCCAGCTTGAATTTGACAGTTCAAATTAACAATACAAGCATATTCATCAGATATCAACCTAAGCATCATATGATAATCGTCATGCCTGGCCGGCAACAAGCTCCTAGCAAATAAAATCTCCCGAAAGGAGGCTACAGCTTGCTCTTCCTCAGCATCTCTGACATCCTCTATCGATAACCTCGGTACTCTGCAGTCCACTTTCCTCTTCCCTCTCTTCTTCAGTGAGCGAGTCAACTTTGTCGATGCATGCAGGGCCTTCTTCCTTAACGACCGCATCCTCGTGTGCTTTGGTTCATCGAGTCCTCAACATTTTTTCCCTGTACCTCCTCTCATCATTACTGACCAATATATCGATGCCATCCACATCTCTCTCTGCAGCAACGCATAGCAAAGCCCAGAATATCAGTTGCATTGTATTATCAACTCGTTAATCACAACTACAGTACACACATGTGGCATTGTCTATCAGCTCATACCTGACATTTTCTTCAAATGCAACTCAGACGATCAGACCTCCCCAACCTATTACCGTGTCAGATGAAAAATTATGTGAATCCAGTGGCGTTAATACCCACACTGTCAGAAACAATACAGATACACAGATTAGAATTCACAAAGTTTTATTCACCACATCGAATTCACTGTGTATTTTCATTAAAGAGACAGCGGCGAACAAAACTAGGTATTCAGTTCAACACACACAGAGAAAAGCATAATCGCGAAAATACACGTAACAGCTAGTGTATCAGTACGAAGCACACCACGTTGCAAAAAATCCGAAGCGAACTGGCTGGAGAGAACAACGGATATTCAGCTTTCACAGCTCGCAACAGACAACGGGAAGGAGATACCGCGGGAAAAGAAAACAGCGATCGCGCGCCAAAAAAAAAAAAATCACTCAGGCCCGGATGGGTTGAATCATCACTACGACGACGGGAACGGCGACGGGGTCGGAAGGGAGGCGCGGTCACGGTCCACAGGAAGGGTACCTGGATCTGGGTCGCGGCGCGCTTGGTGCCTGCGGCGGGCGTGAGAGCCTACGGAGCTCGGTGCTCGCGTCTCACCGACGCCGTGGGAGCGCCAGCACCGCTAGATCACGAGGGAGCAGCAGCACGAGGCGTTCGTTGCTGCGCGGGCGGTCTCGGCCTTCTTTGTCTTTGCCTCGCCTCCTCCCCGCCCGGCGCCGACGCTCACGTGCACGCGACCGGCCGCATGCGCTCAGTCGTGGGACCCATATGTCGGCGTCATGTTGATGATCGATCTGCCTCGATTTCTCCTGGAGCAGGACGTAGTTGTGTGGTCTGTTGTTATTAGGTTGATGGAGGAGGTTGTGCGAGTTTTATTGATGAATTAATTAAAGTTAGTGAACTTGCCCTAAATAAGAAGAAATTAAAGTTTTTTTTTTGAAATGAAAAGAAATTAAAGCTAGTAGACTGGCAAAGGCATTATGGATTTTCTCTTGGATTTGACCAGCTTCCGTGGTCGGTCAAATACAAAAATGCGATTATTTTTCGATCAAGTTGACACTTGGTTGGTGGGAAACTAGGCCCGGATGAAGTGTTTAGAGCAATGAATTAGGACAACAGTAGTGGAAATATACTACTCACTTCATTTTTTTTTATAAGTCATTTTGAGTCCGGATAGAAGAATTAAAAAAATTAGAAAAAGTTAGATATTCTAAAAACGAGAAGACAGATAAAGTGGAGATGTACTTAAAAAAAAGTAAAAATTATATCGAAAAATGAGAACGATTTATAATTTGAGAAATTTTAAAGAATCTAGAGTGAGTTATAATTTGAAACGGAGGGAGTAGGTATATATAGTGTGCATACGGCAAACATGCTACTTGGTCTTACATTATTATCAATATGCAATAACTATATTTACGCTCAATATGGGCAGCTACATTGCTTATTAGACTATTGCTATAGGTATGTGCCTCTTTACGATTGGAAAATCTAAGAGCTAAAATAAGTTAGTTCATATATCAATCAAAGGGACTAAAATATTTAGTTGGAATAATAAAGTCGGATTAATGGATTGGCGTTGTGCTGTTCATATCAGCATTAGCTGACAACAACCAATCAAACGAAACGTACCCGCAACCTAATGTGATTTATGTGGTTCTCCATCTGCAACTGCCAAGTTCACTTTTTTCTGCATTTCTCCGCTTCAGAATACTGCTCTCTTCGAGCTTAAAATTTTTTTAAAAAAAAATCAAATATTTACCTTTGACCATTTGTATTATTCAAAAAATTACAAAAATAATATTTATTTTATTATGAAATGATTTATTAAGTAGAAGTATTTTAAGTTTAACTTATTTATTTTTATATTTTTATAATTCTTTTAATAAGATGAATGATCAAACAATGATTTTAAAAATCAAAAACGTTACTTACTTTATTATGAGGGAGGGAGTACATCAAATGAAGACGTTTCCTGTGATGTATCGTCTATGGCATGTGTATGGTGATGATACTTTTATATGGCAGATTGGCACGTTCTACCCAACTGGCTGTCCATGTGGAAGGTAGTCCCTGTGATGTTCTCCGCCATGAAATGCGTCCCCTTTCGTGCTCGTGCATTTGCTGCCGTTTTCCGATTTGTTTATCGGAGAGATTGTTCGCCAGTTCATGTCGCGGGCTCTCCAGTCTCCACCCTACCGCTGGCCAACAGGGAGGTTCGAGGGGCACAAAACAAAATGGTGTGTGATGGTGAAGCCTTTTTGCTGACCCCAGAAAGGTAGTGGTGGCCAAGCAAGGCTCCCGCGGAGCCGGTCACGGTGCAGGTTGGAGATCGCATCGGCCTTGCTTGACCAAGCCGAAGGACGCATCTTCCCTACCTGCATGAAGTTCTTTAGGAGTATTTCCATTGGTAGATCACGTCTGGTAGGTTGTCTCCTTGTTTGAACTCAGTTCATGCATGTCCACGGTGACGGGGCATTTGTCACATTCATTTGTTGATAAAAGTGTCGTCCAACCTGACAAACCCGGCTCAAACTTACGACCCCGGCAAATGACCGAATAACAATATTGTTAAATTTGTCTGGATTTAAGCTGGCAATTTAAATCTCATGATTAACCATTAAGATTTACTATGATATGAGCTGTTGACTGAGCTGTCAATTTAGAGATGTACTATTTGTTTACTAAGCTACTTGAAGTTGTGACTGCAATTATTTTCACTGCAGTATTCAGGCCTCCTTTGAATTGAAAGATTTTTTTTATGTTTCATGCATTTCTCTAGTGAAATTGAATTGATTTCTGTAAAATTTTTATGAGATTCATATTAAATTACTGCATTTCAAAAAAGTCCTCGTCAAATTAAACTTGAAATACTACAGAAACAGTCACAACCGCAACTTCGGTTAATTAGCTGAAGTGAACAGACTATCATCGACCTAAGCTAGCCCTACACCACCATTAGAACCTTAGACTAGCTAAAGTGCTGCAATGCTTGAAACATCAAATCAGAACATTCAAGCACCGATGCTTGTTTTCTTCCCTTTGACACAATAGAAGCATATATGTGTGAGTGTTTTTTACTATTTTCTTTCTCCTCCATCGTCATGCTAGCACCTGATGCTTCTTCTTTTATCGATGTTTTTATTTCAACTTTAAAAACTAACTTTTACAGTAAAAAGCTATCGATATCTACCTCGCATCGGTTAAAAAGCAACACTGTGAATGGTTTTAGGTCCTCGACACCTCGGGCAGCAAAAGAGCGAAAGTGAGCACGACCCATTGTGTCGGTGTGGGTCTGCAAAGAACACGGTCCTCTCTCGGATGGCCCACATGTCATCGTTTGTTAGGCTCCCTGCCGAACCCGGCAGTCAAACAACGACCAAGGTTAGCACGGACGTGGTGAGGAAGTCGCGGAGGCCCATTAAAGAAACATCGTAACGTGGACTGGTGCCAAAGTGCTTGTACTCCACGGACGCACCGACGAAATGGCCCACGGCCTAACGGACCGAAATATTACTTTATTCGACTTTAAATTATTAATATCGTTTATTTTTAATATTAACTTTAATTATTTGTTTTATTAAAAAAATTATTTTAATATGTAAAATTATTAATTGTGATTTAAATTTTATTAATAATAAATCAAATAATAACAAAATTTTACACATTTGAACATATTTTTTGAATAAAAACGAATGGTCAAAGTTAATGTTATAAATTAAAAGTGTCAATATTTTTAAAAGAGAAAGTAAAATACAGGTTGAAAAAATAATAATAAAAAACTGTTGGAAAAAAGAAAGGAGAAAAGAAATCTGGTCTAAACTGCACGGCACGGAACGAAGACGGAGAAGACGGGTGTATAAAAGTCGGGTTCGTGCCGCGTTTCGCCCGCTCCCGCGATTCGCCGGCGAAGCGTTTACTCCTTCTCGATCTCGAGGCGACACGACGGAGTGCCTCCCACGTTTTGAACTCGGCCGCGTCGTCTCGGCCGCGATCCAGATCTGAGGTGAGCTCCCTCCCCTGATCTCCGCCGTGCTCCTCCCTTCCCCGCCCCACGCTGGCCGCTGGTTTCTCGGTTCAGATCTGCTGATGCAGGCATCAGTTCCACTAGTAGTCTCATTTTTCACCCCATCAATCGTCAGGAAGAGAGCCCTAGTTCGCTTAGATGGATCATTTCGTTTTTTTCAGTCGTTGCTTTTTATCTTTTATTGTGGGTTGTATGTATGTTGATGTTTCTTCGGGGATAGGATTCACTGACGGAAGATAAATGAATGGATTCATAGGAATTCAATCGAATCCTTAATTTCCGTACATCTTCCCGCAGGTCGCGAGTAGCATTGGGTGATCACAAGTCGCTGCAATGGTCGCCAAGATGCCGGCGTCCCAGTGGATCTCGGCGTCCCTGCTCGTGCTGCTCCTGAGCCTGCACCCGGGTGTCCAAGCCTTCTACCTACCCGGCACCTTCATGCACACCTACAACCCCGGCGAGGCGATCTCGGCCAAGGTCAACTCGCTCACCTCCATCGAGACCGAGGT